>VMDO01010587.1:0-55458 GCA_007922755.1 Pedetes capensis | reverse complement strand
TCCACAGGGCTATGGCTGCAGGCTCAATACATATAGAATGACAAAAATATGTATACACAACTTGGTTTGAAAGATTTCCATTTTGCTATTTTAAGAATGCCTTGTAGGCAGGGCGTGGTGGAGCATGCCTGTAATCCCAGCCACCTGGGAGGTAGAGGCAGGAGGATCTCAAGTTCAAGACCAGAGGCAGTCTGTGTAATTTAGCGAGACCCTGTCTCAAAAAGTAAAAAACTGGACTGGGGGTGCAGCTCAGTGGTATAGCACTTGCAAAGCATGTAAGTGGGAGGCCCCAGGTTCAATCCCCAGTACTGCAAAAAAAAAGAAAAAAAAAAAAAAACGAATGCATTGTACTCTTGGCATTAGCATTCATTTGATTAGCATCATCTTTTCAGCAAATGCTATCCTACCCATTGCTACAATAATTTAATTCAGCTTTGAAAAGTAATACATAGATAACATTGTTTAAAATATACATACATTTTTTGGCATCCTCATATTAAAATAACACTAACTGGAGAAGAGTTGCTTCCTCCAAGTAGTGTTGATCTTACTGATGGGAATGGAGTAAGGCCTCTGGGATCCCCTTTTTCTTAGGTGGCACAACTCAAAAAGAGAAGAAACACGGTGGCTACAAAAATGGGCTCCAACATAAAAAGATCATGTGCATGGCACAGTGTTGGGGAATATTTCATTCTATTGTACATAGGGTCACTGTGAATCGGACCTGACTCAATGACACCTAATGACAACAACAAATGGCAGCAAACATGAAAGAGCAAAGAAGAACTGGGTGTGGTGGTGCACACCTGTAATCTCAGTGACTTGAGAGGTGGAGGCAGGAGGATTACAAGTTCAAAACCAGAGGCAGCCTGTGTAATGTAGTGAGGCCCTGACTCAAAATAAAAAAATTACAAAGGAGGTGGGAGTGTAGCCCAGTGGCAAAGCATTTCTAAATATGTGCAAGTGCCTGAGTTCAAATCCCAAGTACCAGAAAACAGAAACAAAAACAAAAAGAAAGAAGGAAAGAAAGAAGAGAGAGAGATTGTTCTTAATAAAGTGAGTATGTGGAGTCCCCAAATGCTGCTTCTCTACCTGGTCCCCTGTGGTGATCGTCACACTTCTCTGGGGCTTTGTAGGGAGCCTAGAACCCAGGCTTAGCTTCCAGTTTGTTGTTTGCTGTCGTTGCTATGTGGTCCTAACTGTGGTCAGGACACAGTTTGTAGCTGGGCCGAAAAAGCAGCTACTATTCTACTATAGCCACTGCAGTACCCTCAGACTCCATCAGCCACATGCTGGCATTCCTGGGATGCAGGGGTTCGGGGGAATAAAAGGATAGGTGGCCTGAGTGGTTATCCCAGGCTCAAGACAAACACCTTCCTCCTGAGGTTCAAGGCTATCCGTTCACACCCTGGTAGGTACCAGGAGTGTGAACAGGCCACAGAGCAGCACCAGCAGGGCAGATGCTGGTCTCTTGAGACTTCTGGAATCTACTTGGCCACAATTCACTTCAGTGCTTGGGTGTTTGATCAACATCTCAAACACGACACTTGGCATTGAAACGTCTTTGTCTTTAGGCTTCTTTTTGAAATGTACACAGGTTGGGGGCCCCCTGCCAGCTGAGAGCCACTTCTTATACTTCCAAGTGGTTTCTCAGTCCCCCTCTTGGGAAAGGGCTGTTTGTTAATATTTAGGAAGGCAGATGCTTTGAACCCACAGCACCTCTCACCCAGGGACATGTGGGCCCTGAGCCTGGGGCTCCAGTGTCCAGAGGAACAATGCACTTCCTTTTTTCTACCTTCTGTGAAAATGTAGCAGACTCACAAATGAGACAAGGGAAATAAGCAGAATTGGCTAATCTGATGCCAGGGCTGGAGATTTGACAAAGCCAACACTGTGGCATCCTCCCGAGGATGAGAGCTACACATTGGAGTTAGCCACCCAGACAGAAGTTCTTGTCCTGTGAAGTCTCTTCATAAACTAGTCCACATGCTGCTTCAACAGATGTTCTTCAGACAACACAATTGAGATATAATATTTTCAGAAAAATTTCTCATGTGAGTACAAGTAAAGTTTTTAATACACTTTATTAAAAATAATTTTATTATTACTTTTTGTTACTCATTGAATCTTATTTATAGTATCTTTAAAAATTTATTTTATCAAAATTATTTTTTATTGAAAATAATATCTTTGATCATCTAGCCAACTGTGGAGAAAATAGACAATAATTTTTCAGCCGATACCAGGATGATTCAAGCACTCAAAATGCAAGTGGGGTCATTGTAGCTATCGGGCAATTGTCAAGTTTACCCTTTTCCTGCCTGTTGGCTCAGCAGCTGCTCCCTGGTTAATGAGCTGGGTTTATAAAATGCCTCTCTCTTCAGCGTAGGAAAGTGTATGGGATTTGGTTGCCTACTCAGCTTCATTTAGCTAAGCATCATGTTTACCTAGCACATCATGTGGGGCATGCACAGTTTACAAGTGGAATGAGGAAGCCAAGCCTTGCTTAGCTTGGACACCACATCCACTGTGCTGGCTACAGAGATCCCCTCAGCCTGCCAGAACTGCTCTGTGCTGCCCTGGGCTCCTTCTATTATAAAAGACAAGGCATGGAGCAGCACCTAATGACCTCAAAGGGCCCCTCAAAGATGGGGAAACTGCATTCTGAGGGCATCAGAGGTTATGGAGGGAAAGGCTGCCCTGAGAGGTTGCCCCACAGGAACTTAACTTCCTTCACTGCACACGTGGCTTATTACCACTGTAGCTTAGTGGCTACAGAAACAGAGGAGTTAACCCTTAGGGGAACAGGAACCCCTCTCCTCACCTCTAATTACACACATCAAACAGAACCACCTCCATCTCCCTGGTTTCTTGGCATTCCAAGGGCTTAAAAGGCCCACGAAGTACTTCCCCTACAAATGTAACCAATAAAGCAATAAATGCACACCACGGATCAACTATGTTCATAACATCAACTATGTTCATAACCGTGTCAATCAAACTGTAAAATAAAATGCTAAAGTGCTCTAACTGCTCACTGTCATTTTATCATCTAAGCTACAAAGCACAGCCACAGTCTTAAGGCCTCTGCTTGAAGCAAGAAGGTGTTGGAGTCACCTCAGTCTATCCCAGGCCAGGTGTAAACTGGTTCCCTTGGGCCTGTGCTTCTGATATTGGAAGCAGCATGTGGTTCCTCAATTACTCACACCTGGTGAGAGGTGCAACAAAAGCAACACGTGTACCCTGCTCTGTGTGGAGAGAAGCCCATCTCCATTGTCCTCACTGTGGTTTGAATGCGTTCCCCTAGATTCATGTGTTGGAAATTTAACTGCAACTGCAACAGTGTTGGAAGATGGAGCCTAATGGGAGATAATTAAATCATGAGGTCTCTACCCTCGCTGATGGATTAATGTCACCTAGGGAGTGGATTAATTATTGTGAGAGTGGTTTTACTATATAAGTGAGTTCAACCTTCTTGTCTCTCTCCTGCACTTGTTCTCTCACTGAGTGATGATGCCTTTTGCCATGTTTTAACATAGCAATTAGGCCCTCAAACCAGATGTGGCCTCTTAATGTCAGACTTCCCAGCCTCTAGAATGAGAAGAAATGATTTATTTTCTTTATAAATTACTCAGTCTGTAGTATTTTGTTATAGCAATGCAACATGAAGACACCTTACTACTACTTTATACCCCATGTTCTCCTCTTAGAGACTCCTAGAAAGGAATACCGTCCCATTCACAATCGGCTTCAGTCCTCCCTTAGAGATTCTGGAATATCCAGCCTTTCAGAAAGAAATACTTTTCTTTTTCTTTTTTTTTTTTTTTTTTCTTACTTACTGGAATGAGGACTCCATTGAAATAATTTCTACTTTCCCCTCAGACTCTCTGGATAAAGGCTGCTGACTCTCAAATACTGATTTGTGATTCAAAAAAAGAGAGAGCCATAAATACTGCCCTATGACACTGTGCTGCATAAAATCTAGCATCTTAAATTAGAATTAGTTGTCAATATTTAAAAAATCATACAATATGTCATAAAAATCAACTTAGGGTTTCTCTTGAAAATCTTGAATTTTAGTAGGACTGGGCCTACTTCCTTGCCTGGTGACAATTGGCTAGGCTCCATCTGACCCTCTGCATGGGGCACATATCTTCCAGTCCACCAAGGCCCCACTGTGCTCCAATACGAGTCTGATGCTAAGACAAGGTACGTGGAGCTATGTAGCACCTTCACTTGACCCACCTTCATTCCTGTACATTATCTGCCTGGCAGATGCCATGCAGATACAAATTTGAATTTGTGATCCCTGCTCCAAGCCATGCCGTCTCCTCTTACATGTCACTTCCCTTACTGCCCACGATAGCCTGCCTGATAAGTCTCCATACAGCCCAGGAATGCCAGCTGCCCAGAATACCTCCTGGTTTGGCTTCCGGACATGACAGCAACCTGAGGATCACTTTGATAGTTCTGTACCTTTTTACCTTCTCAAAACACAAATAAGAAGCCTTTGCAAAGAAGTGGTATAGAAACCATTACTTCTTCATGAAGAAGTTTGGCCAGAGAATCTAGTAGAATTGACAGCAACTTCCAGTAAATGTCTGTGTCTCCCAAGCAAGTGATCAAATATGTGCAGGGTAGCACTTTGGAATACAAACGGAGGCTCTATAATTCCTCTAAATGAAAAGAGTTGGCTTAAGTTTCGTATCTAAAGGAGACATGTGAGCATCAGGAGCCAAGGAGTGCAGTTTCTTCAGTATAGTAGGAGAGTGGCCATGTTGGAGCATGGTGTTATTTATGGAAATGGCATTTCCCTCAGGTCTTGAAAGGAGAACAGGATTCAAATACATGGAAAAAAAGGGAAGAGCTTTTGATATTGAAGTAACCATCTGAGAAAATCACAGAAGAGAGGAGAGGTGGGTGATCCACTAACAAAGAATTTAGTTCAGTACAGTGTGATCAAAAAATACAGTTAATGTATAAATTAAAAAAAAATTCTTACAGTAAAAGACACATTGCCATTAATCTCCCTCAAAATACTCCCCCAGCTTCAAACATACATATCACATGGTTCTTGCCATTTTCTGGAGTGGTTCTGAAAATCCGCTTTTGTGACAGTCTTTGGTTTCATCCTCCATCATGATAATGCTCTGTGTCACAGATTGCTTCTCGTATGGAAATTTCAGTCAAATAAAAACATACAATGTGTCCTCAACCACCTTATTCATCAGATCTGGCATAGCCAAATTTCTGGCTCTTCTCCAAAGTCAAAATGACCACAGAAGGTAAATATTTGAATTGATTCATGACGTTGAGGCAGCCACAGCAGGGCAACTAAGTACGTTTGTGAAAGAGGACTTCCAGAACTGTTTCAGAAAGTGGCAAGAACAATATCATAACTGTGTTCAAAGCTAGTGAGAGTATTTTGAAGGGTATTAAAGGGAATGTGCCTTTTACTGCATTTTTTTTTTATTTAAACATTCGCTATATGTTTAATCACATCTTATAGCTGGGTTCTCATAGTTAAGAATACTAAAGTATTTAAAGTTGAAAATTCCTGAATCCATCTCCAGAAATGGTGTTTCCATGGGTCTGAATGAGGGCCCAGAACCCATCTTTTCGCCATCATCACAAGTGATTTTGTTGTGAAAGGACCACAGTGGAAAACTTGTGTCAGGAGTACAGTGAGTTGAGTGGCTGTGGGAGAGTGGGACAGAGTCCAGATCACAGCCGGAACGTCAGGCCATGGAGCTGAGAATTTTTCTGTGGACAGTGAAGGCCTGCTTCCCCTGGAAGTTTACTATTCAGAGTTAGGGAGAGGATGTCTTAAGACTGACATTCAAGTTTGCATCCTATGAGGCACTGGCAACACAAGCAGGGAGCATGAAAGAGAGGCCTGGTCCTCAGCTCGGTTTGTGACCTGCAGGTCTGGTTATCATCTGCTTCCCTGTGTTGCCCTCTAACAGTGAGCAGCGGAGAAGTAGACACCCATGGACTCAGCACACATCCCTCTCATCTTGGCTGGAAACATAAACCTTTCAGGATTCAGTTCCTCATCTGTGAAATGAGGATGATAATAATCTTTTCTGATATGATGAGGATCTAAATTGGGTGAAGTATCTGAAAGGAATTTAGAGCAGTAGATATAAATAAGAAATTATTTTCCAAGGGAGAAGAGTAGATTTTTTTTTATAGTGCTTAGCCTGGCTAAATGAATGCTAGTACTCTTATGCCATGATTTACATGTGCTTTCAGGGTATATAAAGATAATTCTCATTATAAAATACTAAAAGAAAATAGGAAAACTGCTTATAATCTTGTGTACCTATAGTGATTCCACTTTTTTACTTACTGTATCATATATAGGAGATGTAGTAATATTTCAAAAGTGGTTCCACTAGGGGTGAGATTATATTTTCTTTTTTGCTTGATGCCAAGGGCATCTATTACAGCTATTGTTGTTGTTAGGTACTGTCAAGTCTAGTTTGACTCACAGAGATTCTATGTACAGCAGACAAAACACTCCCCGACACTTTGCCATGCCTGGCACTAGGTCAGTGCTTCTCTGTTTTTCATAGGATTTTCAATGGCTGATTGTTTTGGAGTGGGCTGCTAGGTCCTTCTCCAATTTTTGTGGTGCTGGGGATTGAACACAGGCCCTGAGAGCACAAAGCAGCACTCTACCAACTGAGCTATAGCCTAGCCCTCATTATGGCTATAGTCAGGAAAAATTAAAATTAAAATTAAAAAGTCATCGGAAATCAGTGGAGTTGGGGAGCGATGTGTTTTTATAACTTCTTTTTAAGGACTTCATTCTATTTTTATTTTGAAGTTTTCTACTTGAACACAGACCCATTTTCTTTTTGATTGAATGTATAAGCAGTTTAGATGGAATTCTCAGAAGAAAAGGAAAAGACAAATGTCAAAATGCATGCCTTGAGTTTGCAAAAACTAAGTCAATATATCTTGATTAGAACCAAGAATCCTTCCAATATTTACATTGGATTTGCTTTCACATGTGTGGCTTTTTAACGGGTTGCAAATAAATTGGGAGGGACATAGCACTGGAGCATAATAAACAGAGGATGCTAATGTTTGTAGGAAGGAAAAGATTGAATTTGTAGGAACAAGGAGATTTTAGTTCAAAAAGAGTGCAAGGTCTTATTTAGAATTTCTCTGATTTTATGAGAGCAGGAGGAATAGAAAAGCATGCTACATGAAAAGAGGCTTGAGATGCTGTTTTGCACTCTAGGCTGTCAGAGACACTAGAACTGGATGTCTCCAGAATTTTAACACACTGCTCAAAGCTGGAAGCCAGAATAAGCTCAAACTGCATACAAAGCTGGGAATTACTAATGTCAAGATGCAGAGTTCTCAGGTCTGGAAATAACAGAAGGAGAAGAGCAAGAGAGGCTGATGACTTCACTACATGCATTACTCAAATCATCAGAATGAAGGACAGGGACATAAAGTACAGATAGTATGTTTCAGAAGACACCCTTAAGGGAGGAAACCATAATCATCCAAACTCCAACGTAATAATTATTTACTTAGGAAATTGTTCCATGTTGTACAAGACAAAAATGACCATTTCTTCTTGCATTTAGTCCTGGGTCTTTTTATTTAAATAATGTGAAAAAGTTAGGGAAGCCAGGGTTGATTGGGTAACAAAGAACAAATGTAAAAATTACAGGGAGAATAATTCATATTCTGCTTATAGATTTGCCATGTAAACTGCAGAAGTGAATTTCCAAACAATTACCAAGAGAAGAAAGTGCATAAAGTAAGATAAAATTGGAAGTCTTGTGTCCCATCAGGACTTCATGCTAACTCCATACTTATTCATTTGAACTTACTGGAGGCAAGGAAATGAAATATATATGGATATGAAACAGAAATTGCATGAAATATTTGTATGCTTGTTGAATTTAACCATTAGCTTTCTTCTCATTGTCATAAGAATTCTTTTGTAAGAAGTGTTTAATTTTTATTGCAAGGGCCATTTATTTTCTTTGTAAAGTAAAGGCAAGCACTAAGCTGTCTGAAATGTCTGTCATCTGGAATAGTTGATGACTGAGGTCCTAGTTTAGGCATTTGTGTGCTTATTTTTGCTTTTGTTTTTATTTTATTGGAAGTGGGAGCTAGGGTGAGTTTATTCAAGTCAATATGTCTAATTTTTTACTTTGCTTTGCTGGTATGTTGTTGTTATTAGGTGCCATTGATTTGTGTCCAACTCATAGCGGCCCTCATAGAATTTTCAACAGCTGATTGTTTGGGGATTGTTTTGAGAGTGGGCTGCTGCATCCTTCTTCCATTTTTGAGGTGCTGGGGATTAAGCTTGGGTCCTCAGAAAGTGTGGAACAGCTTTCTACCAACTGAGCTAAACCACAGGCCTTTGCTGATATAGGACTAGTATAATTATTTCACTAGAAGTTTTATTTTTGTGATTATCCCTATTTGAAGAACAGACAGGTGTATAAGACAGAAATGTCTATATAATATATCTGTAAATATCTTGTTTTGGCTACTTTTGTTTTGAAATATTGATACTATCATTTAAAATATTTTGTCTCTGTTGTTTCATTTCAATAGTCTCTTATTTATATAAATATTTCATGGTTCCTTTTAAGCATAGCCTCAGAATTCTATGACCAAATAATGGTGAGCAGGAATATTGGACATAAATATAATAAGAACAAGGTTTAAAGGTGTGATGTTTCTTCTATTAGGTCTATATTGAATGTTTTGGGATTCTGCAATTATATAATAATGACTGGTTTAACTGATTAAGAATATATAGAACTATACTTTAAAAGTAAAATATATGCCACACTTCAGATACTGAAATAAAAATGTTTGAAATTGTCATTTGTTCTCTAAGAATTTATGAGCCTTCCCCCACTTTGAGGACTCTATTCATATTGAATATTTCCAATTTCATCTGTTAAACGCTAATTAAAGAAAATAATAAGGAATTATTGCTTCCTCATGAAGTACTCAAAAACATCCAGAAGGTAAAATCCAATGTTACTGGATTTTTTTCTTTTCTCTTTCCTTAGATTGGTTAGATTAAAAATTCTGGAGATGTGAAAGGGGGAATATTTTTAAAAGAAAGACAAAATTTCAGCATATTCTTAAAATCAGATACCAGAATTTTTTTTTAACTGATTTTTATTTGTTTGTTTTGTAGTACTGGGGAGCTACACCCAAGGCCTTATGCATACTTTGCAAGTGTTCTACCACTGAGCCGCAGTCCAGCACCTTTTTTATTTTTTATGTTGAGACAGGATCTTGCTAAATTATGCAGGCTGCCTCTGGCCTTGAACTTATGATCCTCCTGCTTCTGCCTCCGGAGTTGCTGGGATTACAGGCATATGCCACCGCACCTGGCTTGATTGATGTTTTCTAAACCTTATTACTATGGGCTGGGGTTTAGCTCAGTGGGTAGAGCGCTGTTCTGCAGTCTCTGAGGCCCCGAGTTCAATTCCCAGCACCACAAAAAGTGGGAGAAGGGCCTGGCAATCCTGCAGCACTCAGCCATTGAAAAGCCAGTGAGGGTCACTATGAGTCGGATACTGACTCGACGGCACCTAACAACAACATTACTACGATAGATATATCTTTTCTTACTTTATTTATTGAAACAGGGTCTTGCTATGAAACTCAGGAGAGCCTGGAACTTATATGGATCCTTGTGTCTCACTCTCTCAAGTACAGAAATTATAGACATGTGCTACCACACCTGGCTTGAGATACATCTTTAAAACACTAATGAAATGAAGAGTTCACAAGAACACACTTGGAAATTGGGTATTTGTTGCAATTATTTTTTTAGCTTGTTTCTCTCAAGGAAATGATCAACACATATAACAAACTAAAAATAAGATGATTACAAAAATAGCAACAAGAGCCGGGTACGGTGGTGCATGCCTGTAATCCCAGTGGCTTGGGAGGCGGAGGCAGGAGGATCACAAGTTCTAGACCAGAAGCAGTCTTCTGAATAACTTAGCAAGACCCTGTCTCAAAGAAAAAAAAAAAAAAAAGCCTGGGGGTTGCAGCTCAGTAGTCCAGTACTTGCAACGCATGCAAGTGCGAGGCCCTGGCTTCAACCCCCAGTACCGAAAAAAAAAAAAAAAAAAAAAAAAAACAACCCAGCAACAAAAATATAAAACCTCACCTAGTTATTGATAAATGATACTTGGAATGGACCACAGTTTATTTTTCTCTTGACGTGGCATATTTTATGCTTTCAAATCCCTTGTCTGATATTCTCCATGAAAGGAACGGAAGAAAGAGAACATAAAAATTAAAGCAAATCTTAATCCAAAGGAACATCAAAGACCCAAAGTGCCAAGAAGAGATAACTTGTCCCAAAAGTACCCCCGTCCACTGCATGTCCCTCTCCATGCGGAAGTCTCTGCCGACAGATTATATTTCTTCTCTTGTCCTCAGAAGAAGGTTGAGTCAAATATACTCTGTGAACTTTTTCAGAAAAGGAATATTTGAAATTTTACCAGCAGGAAGAACTGTCATTGTTAAATAGTACATAAATAAATAACAAATAAATAAATCTCAGTTTTTAGGTGAAACTGAGCCACTAATCATTGCTGTATATAAAACAATGTGGAGTATTTGTCTCTAGGAGGTATTGTATGCATGTAACTATTTTGCAATGACATCAAACATGAGCCTCTGTGTTTGAAATCAAAACAATTTCCTCACTGAGATGAATGTATGGAAAATACAATGAAATAACCTTGACTTTACCCTTTGAAAGGAAATAGACTCACATCTCTTTTCTTCAAGGTTTGACTGAGAAGTGGAGGAAGCCCATCAGTGTTTATTTTCACCTGTGTTTCTGCAGCATCCTGCTGATGACATCAGTGTCCTGTCTACTATATCAAGGGTAATGAAGGGTGTGAAACTAGAAATGAACACAGGCTGAGAACACATCAGGCAGCCCTTCCATAGGCATTGTCTTTGCATTGACACAGAAATGAGTCAGTATGAGTCATTGGCCTTTCTGACCTAACCACTTGTCTGGCTCTCCATATTTATCATGGCCACCTGTACTGGCTTCTCTGCTTATGTGTGTGACCTCATGGATATCACCTCTCCTCTGACAAGCATCAAACTGGAAATCTTATTCAAACTTTAAGATGTATTCAAACCCTATATGCTTAGAACCATATGGGCAAAATATCTATGTGTAATCTTGAATGTTATAGGTAAATTTTATATGTTTATAGCAAATTGTTAAATTCTTTTGAATCAAAAGGCACTGCATATTGAGTAAAGAAACATATATACACATTTTCTTGGCAGCCCAGTCTCACTATAGCCAAAGACCTGGGAAGAAGAAGCCTTGAAATGAAACTACAACAGACACCCTGTTCAGTACTTTTTTGATTTACCCTTTTCCCACCCCAGACCCACTGTGCACTGGATTAGAAGTGGCTGTACAACCTCAGAGAGTATTTCTTCCAAAATATTCTCTAGAGGAGGTAGCTATAGCCCAAAAAGGTGAAATGCTTTGTTCCAAGTTGAACTGAGATCTGAAACCTTGTGCAGCTTGATGGCAGGATTCTGAGCAGAGTTTGGTGGACTGACTATACAGCATCAGCCCTGGGCGCGGGGGAGAGTGGGGAAGCTGTACCATTACCAAACAGGAAAAAGCTTTCCGAAGCAGAGAAAAAGCATTTCTACAGCCAATTAGACAAATCACCCTTAAGGGGAAACATATTTCTCCATTAAGCCTGCCAGCATGCAATATTTCCCAATTAGTTCAAAGAACAGAGTCACAGATGTGAGTCAAACTATGCTACATCCTTTGGAAGTCCTCATATCACTGGTTAGTATCTCTTTTATGAATCAGTTTAATGTTGTGTGAGAGTGTGAGAGCTTTTCCTTTAAAAAGTAGAGATCTATAACAAGAGATATTTAAACACAAATACTCCCACTGAAAACACACTGATAGCATGATTCATGTTTAACAGTAGGGTACTGAAGTGAGCAGAGTCATAAGTACAAGTCCAAATTGTCAGTGTTCCAGTTTATGACACCTTTGACCTAAATCCCACCCAAAAAGCTAAATAAAACATTCTTCTACCAGAAAGATGGCTGTATTCAGCAAATAAAAATATAGACTCTCCATTAAATTTGAATTTCGTATGATCAAAGAATGATCTTTGAAATACAAGTATGTCCTAGGTAATTTGTGGCATATTCAATTTATTCCTAGCTTACCTGAATTTCACATTTAACTTACCATGTTTATTATCTGTCAACACAACCTATGAGAGAATCAGACCCCCTATTTCAAACTTTATAAAAATATTTACAAAATGAAAGATTACTCATACCAGTCACCCTTAACCCTGCATGACAAATGTTCCTACTTGTGGGAGTTGCTTATTTTAGAGAATAGGTCACTAGAAAAGCTGTCACCAGTCAGGGGCAGATTCTATGTAAAATTTTGGAGGCTTGTATCTAGAGACAATCTGTGAGAGAAAAGATGTCAGAGGAAATCATGTTGCAGCAATGGTAGCAAAAGTGTTTTCTTGTTTAACTTTTTTCCAATTCTTCTCTGTTGCCAAGTAGCCAGTTGATATGGTTTTCTTTTTCTGTGGCCAAAGTCCATTGACAAGAACTGCATTGGTCTTAAGCTATTATTGGGCAGGCAAAACCAGAGTGTCACGGAACATGTTGCAAATTAATTCCCTGTGCCATAGGGGTGAGGGTGGGGAGGATTCTTATTTTCATGTGATTTTTAGACTCTTGGAATGTTAGAGATGAAGAGTTCTATTATTCATAAATTTACCAAACTCCATATCACAGACGTGGAGGAGTCTTGGGTCCAGGAATCCTAAATGAATCTTTGTCCAAAGACTCACAGCCAGAGTCAGAGCCAATCTCAGGGGTGATTCTAGGCTTAGAGCAGTGTCCCATACCTTCACTATAGTCAGGAAGCAAAACTGAGGCTGACAATATGGGGCCATGAATGAATTACAGCCTACTTGATTAATATTTCCAACACTAAAGTCTTTCTCATCCTTCCCATCATTTCACTAGGCCTGGCAGTGATGGCAGCTGCCACTATCTCAGAGTAGCTGGGCTGCAGAGCCCTGGAAAATCTTGGGCTTTGGATTAAAAATGACTTATCCGATTCCTGGCTTGACCCCTCACCCATTGTGAGGACTGGGTGGTTAGGGGACTTTTCATTCTCTTGGAGTATCCCTTTCCTTTTGGAAACAGGGGTGATTATGGTATCCATCTCAGAGGATGCTTGCAAGGATGACATGAAATACAGGGCAAAGTTTTCCACACAGGTTGTTGTTGTTAGGTGCCGTTGAGTCGGTATCCGGTTCATAGCAACCCTACGTTCAACAGGCAAAACAATATTGTCAGTGCTTCTCTGCTTGTTCATAGGGTTTTCAATGGTGGATTGATTTTTGGGAGTGGGTTGCTGTGTCCTTCTCCCAAGCCTACAGCACCTGGTGTTCCCAGGCGGTCTCCCATCCAAGTACTACCAGGCTCAACCCTGCTTAGCTTCTGAGATCTGACAGGATTGGATGCCACAGAGCTAAGGCTGCAGGCTCTGGCACAAAGTAAACTCTGGCAAACATCAGTCAGTATCCAAAATCATGAATATAGAGTCAGTTCTTGTCTTCCTGCACTCATATTTCAACTGGGAATGACAAACTCAGTCATCTCTACTTAGAAAGAAATATTTTAAGTATTTCCTGTTTGATCAAGGTATAATAGGCCATGAAATAAGCATATGATTTGAACTAATTATCCAACATAACCAGCAAAACAACTCCTTTCTTATTATTCAGAACTCAAGCCAAATTTGTTCAATAGTCTCTACCAGGGACTGTCTTTTTCTCCTGCCCCTTTAAAATACTCAAATATGTTTGGGCTGTTCACTTTATTTGGGCTATTTAAACAACTGTATCCAATTACATTGCTGACTCATTTAACAATGATTGAATACAACAGAAACAAAATTATAAAGCCAGCAGGATTTATCTCTGACAGTTTCTCACCTCTCATTCTGCAATCCTATTTCACTATTCCATACCCTTGGCATTCAGTACGTCCTGTAACTCTGATTTTTAAAAACCTAACCATACCGTCCCTGTGCACTGTGACAGGCCACCAGGGGAAAAAATGATCCTTCTCTACATTATCTCCCTGAGTGTCCATTAAATTTCTCATTTCCTAAGTTGACTCATTAATTTAGGTATTTTGAGAAAAGAAAATTGAACTAATTCAATACAATACTGGACGGATGGCCTGGCAAATTCAGCTGGCATTTTCACTCTTTAAAAAAGAAGATTTCAGCCCAATCTGTAGTAGAGTTTTCTGAGTTTTGGTCCATCTTAAAGAAGGAATGTCTAAGTGAGAGAATTTTAAGCCCAGTTATCCAAAAAGGGAAGCCAAAATGCCCCCAGGTTCTCAAGTTTTCAGGGATCACTCATCTCTTCAATACCAACTGACATGGAATGTGCCCTGTCCTGCATTACTGTGGCAGGTCAGCTCTCCCTCCTTTGTATTTCTGAAAATCCTAAGGAATGCTGGCATGTGGGAGAGATCCATCCTGTAAAGATTTGTCAGCTCCTGTTCTGATCTGCTGCTTTGAACATCTTCACCAGATACCTGCCTCTCTCTACCTCAGAACCCTGCCCTGGGCTTGCTGCCATCCTGCTTCTGTGGCTAGGCACCAAACATTAAACTCAAATCCTCATGTTCCTCCAAGTGCAACAAGCACCAGGTTATGCTATTTCATAAAATGTTTCTAAGGTGTGGGATGATCAGAGGTAAATTGCAATACAAAAATTAAATAGTAAACTGAGTGCTGTGACGCACTCCTGTAATCCTGGGGAGCTGGGAAGCTGAGGCAGAAGGATCTCCATATCAAGACCGGAGGCAGCCCATGTAACTTAGTGAGACCTTGTCTCAAAATAAAAAATAAGAAATGGGCCAAGGGTATAGCTCAATGGCAGAGAATTTGTCTAGCATGTGTGAAGCCCTGGGTTAAATTCCCAGGTACTGCAAAAATAAATGAATGAAATGAATAAATGAATACATAAAATAATCAAATTTTAAAAATTAAATATCACTGCATATGGTAGTGCACACTTGTAATCCCAGCCCTTGGGAGACAGAGGCAGGAGGATAATGAGTTCCAGGCCAGCCTAGGTTACATAGTGAGACTTTGTCTCAAAAAATATATACAGAGATAAACTAATTAATTTATGAAAATTCAGTTCACACTCACATTGACAGATCATTTATTACCTCTATAGAAATGATGCCTGCAACGGTAGCCCTGTGGCATCCGATCCCGTCAGATCTCAGAAGCTAAGCAGGGTTGGGCCTGGTTAGTACCTGGATGGGAGACCACCTGGGAACACCAGAAGCTATAGGCTTGGGAGAAGGACCTGGCAACCCCCTCCCAAAAATCAATCTGCCATTGAAAACCCTATGAACAGCAAAGAAGCACTGACAATAGTGTTTCCCTTGTTGTACAGAGGGTTGCTATGAGTTGGATACCGACTTGACGGCACCTAACAACAACAACAACAACAACAACAACAACAATAGAAATGACAGAGGTGCACAAGTCAGATGTCTGGAAAACTCTTACTCCTGTGGAACCTAGATCCAACTAGAAGAGACAAGTTGGGGGGGGGGGTCAAAGGACACATGAGTCAACCAGGAGAGAAAGTGACTTACATGAATTTTTCTCCAGAGATATTGAGGAGGATGTGCTGGTCTCAGGCTGATGCTTGGCTTCATAAAACTGGCATCTTCCAGGATCCACTTCTGACATGGATTCTACAGAGAAAAAAATGTTTTTCCCCCACAAGATAAACTTGTCCAAAGAACAGCTGTCTATTCATCCTGCTTTCTCCTCAGTTTTTCCTTTTTGCACTGTTCTCAGAGACAAATACATACTTGCCCATTTATTCACTCATTCGGCAATTATTATTAAATGCTTACTTTGTGCCACTTGCAGTGCCAGCTATTGGGACACAGGATTGAAATAATATCCTTAGTCCTGCCCTAAGGATCTCAGTTAACAGAGCCTAGGTAATGCAACTAGAAACAACTACTGAAAATATAAAACCTTCAGTGCTGTAGAAGGAAAAGGAAAACCTGTCTTAGGTTGGGGACAGAAAAATGCTTTGTGCAGAGGTGATGTTTAAGCCGAGTAAGAAGGATAAGAAGGAAATAGCTACCTGAAGAGTATCTATAGGCATGGGCATGAGTGTGGGGTGGACATGGGGTGGTAGTGGGGTGAAAGAAGAGGAAAAGCATTAATAACAAAGGAACAGCATGTGCAAAAGGCCCTAGGAATATTTTATAGGTACTAAAATAAACAGCTGAGCTTCCAGACTAAGACAGACTAGGAATAAGTGCCCAGCAAGCCACTGCTGAAACAATTAGCTATTGAAAACCCCATGAATAGTAGAGAAGCACTGTCAAACATAGAGCTAGAAATTGAGCCCCCCAGGATGGAAGGCATTCAAGAAGTGACTGGAGAAGAGTTGCCTTCTCAAAGTAGAGTTAACCTTAATGATAGGAATGGAATAAAACCCCTGTGACTTCCTTTTGCTGATGTGGCATGACTCGAAAAGAGAAGAAATACAGTGTCTGCAACAATGGGGCCAAACATAAAAAATCATGTGCATGGCACAGTGTCGGGGTAGTGTTTCATTCTGTTGAACATAGGGTCACTATGGGTCAGATCCTATCCCACAGCATCTAACAAGAACAAACACAATAAACAAAAACAACAGCCCCAACCAACCAACCAACCATCAAATAAACAAACAGAATATCTGGCATGTAGAGAGGCGGAAAGAGAGGAAGAGGGGGTTGGAGGGGTAACAGAGACACCCTTTTAAGAACATTTGTTGTAAGGCTCAGTGGTAGATGTCCATCTTATCCTAAGTATAAAGGAAAACTAATGACAAAAAAGGGGGCCATGATCAGAGCAATGATCATTCTGACAAGATAATGAATTGGCAAAAATAGAAGTGGGGAGACAGTTCTAGGGCTTTTCAAGTGAAAGATGATCATGGCCAAAGCAGTGGAGAAGAAATAGGTAAAAAGATAAATTACGAAGAATAGCAAGGCTGGAGGAGGAACTGGTGCCTCCCAGAGGACCACAGGGAATCTTCCAGCCCCTTGAAAATGGCCAGGTGGTGAGTACAGGGAGTATCCCTCAGTAGAACGGGGGTGAACTAGAAGCTTCAGCCACTTCCCATCCAATGCTCCTTGTTCTCTGTGGACTCAAATAAAAAACATTTACACAGAGTTTCTGGTGTGGCACCAGTGTATATCAGCACCCCTTTCTCAGTCAGAAAAGGCTAGAAGAGAAGGGGAGGGTAAGGAATCAAGAGGCCCATTTTGATGTGTTAGCACCACAGACCTGGAGGGTCACTGAGTGGACAAAACTCGTGCACAGCTGTGTTTGTGCATCTGGGACTTAGAGGAGAGGCCCAGGGATTAATATTAGGGACCCTTTTCATTTTTAGAATTTTACTGCTGCTTTCTGAGAGAAATCAGATAAGAAATAATAAACATACCTTCTGCAAAAACAAATTGTCGGACGTTAAGCAGGTTTATAAAATCTTAAGAAGTTTTTACACAGACTCACCCTGGTTTCTATTGAAATTCCAGGGACCTGATGGTAACCAGAAGGCCTGTCAGGCTTTCACTCTACATAACATATTTTGAAGTTCTGGCAACATGGAAAATATCCATGAGAATCATTTTTTAAAAATCATGATTGGCCTAGATTTTATTATTGTTCAAAATCTTTCTTGGAACCACAAAACAAACATTAACTACTTATGCATATGATTTTTAAAGGGATTAGATAAAATACAAAACAAACACCATAGTGCCAAAAGCTTTCCAAACTTTTGGAAAAAAATAATCAGGAAAAGACACTCACTTCAGGCATTTTAAGAACTAAAGGACAGGTAAATTATATTATTGACTTTGTTGATTTAATATGTACTAGTTATGAGCCAGTGGCTGTATGTTTTGTTTGTTAAGTGCCATCAAGTTGAGTTCGACTCATACTGACCCTAAGCACAACAGAATGAAACATTATCCAACATTGTGCCATACACATAATCTTTTCATGTTTGAGCCAATTGTTGCAGACACTACGGTTCTTCTCATTTTGAGTCGTGCCACACCAGCAACTGGAGGTCTCAGGGGCTTTATTCCATCATAGTCATTAAGGTCAACCATTAAGGTTGATTCTACTTTGAGGAGGCAACCCTTGCCCCATCATCTTTTGAATGCCTTCCAGAATAGGGGGCTTATTTTCTGGCACTATATGTGACAGTGCTTCTCTATCATTCATAAAGTTTTCAACGGCCAGTTGTTTTGGGAGAGGGCTTCCGGGTCCTTCTCCCTAGTCTGTCTGATCTGGAAGCTCAGCTGAAATCTGTCCACCATAGGTGGCCCTACTGGTATATGAAATAGCAATGGCATAGCTTTCAGTATTACAATAGCACGCAAGCCCCACAGCATGACAACTGACAGACACCTAGGGGTCAACATATGCACTTGTATATCCAAAATTCACATTTTTAAAAATGGGCTTGGAGTTATAACACACAGAAATGCAACTATACTGATCATTTAAAAAAATCACAATCTTTTTATTAATCATATAAATGATCAGATAACTATTTTCCCTGAAATTCACTAAATCAACACTGTGTTGATTATATATTACTCTGCATCACTATTCCTTTGAAGCTAAGTGAATTTCAGATGATAGAATAAAAATGAAAGTAGATATGTACTTTTGTGTCCTAACCCCCCCACAAATACACATGTGCACACAACTTTTACTACTGACATGCAAATCCAACTGCTATAGAATGATGTTTACTATAAAGAGTATGAGAAATACAAATCCTGCTAAGAATCTGCTCCATGAAGAAATACGTTCAGAAACAGATTTGCAACCCACTGAACAGAATACATGTTCAATCTGCAGGTTATTATAATTACTTCAGAATGGGTTGACAGCAAAGTGCATGGAGAGTCAAACAACATATAAGCTGCTGCCAAGTTAATCACGGTGAGGGCTACACAGTCATTTCTGCAGGGCTGGAAGAATAATTTTCTGGCCCATCACCATCAAGTTTATACCAAGTCACTAGAGATACAAAAATATTTTTGAGACTCCTTCATGCCAATAAATTATACAAATTAACTGTCAAAGGCAAGTTTGATTTAATAGGTACTAGTGCTAAGCAAGATACTCAGGGGAGCAAACCAAATCCACTGATAGAAAAGACAGAAAGACTTGAGGGCAAAAATTCAATAGGGAAAGATAGAAGAGCCACATGATACCCTACAGTGCATGTGGCAGTCATTTCTTTGTGCACTTGTGTGTACACTTTTTTAAAAAGCCAGTCCAGGGTCCTTCAGAGAAGGCAAGAATAATGTAGAAATTCAGTGCTTGGAATGGAAGGACACATGAATAAAGGCTTGCAAAGGTAAAGTGTTGATATAGAAAAAGAGATATCAACATCTACTTTCTAAATACACATTGGAGTTCTAAGAAAACAAACAACAACAGCAACAACAACAACAAACTAAACTAAAGCAGAAGGAAATAGATTCAGATTCAGTTTATTGGTGGAAGAAAGATGACTAAACTGACCTAACATGTGGTGGCCATAGTGCAAGTTGTACGCAGTAGGAAGAACTGAGCAAAGTAACTGGAAGCCAGACAGCTGGGCCAGGATCTCTTAACTAAGTAGAAGCTGGTTGAACTATGGCTGTGGGAAAACTGTGGCTCCTCTCTCTGCTTCAATTTCTTGGTCTGTAAAACAGGAATTATAATAGGACCTTCCCAATGAGGTTATCTTGAAGTTTAAATGAGTTGATTCTTATAAACACTTTAGATAAATAGGATCTTAATAAATGTTAGATATCATGATTGGAGACAATAAAAACAATTGTCTCAACAAAAAATTTTCCTTCAATCATTATTCTTATGGGTTTACTTCATGTTCACAAGAAGCAAGAAGAAGCAGTGTATAAAATTCGCCCATATCCCCCCTGCATCATTTTCTATTGGAAAGGAAGGTTGACTGCATCTAGTCTTGCTCTTGTTCTCTGTTCACTAACCTGGAAGATAGGTGGCCACATTTTTGCTGTCTCAGTCAGGAAGTAACCTTCTAAAGATACACAAATATTTTGTACAAGAGTATTTTTACAAATCACATGCTAGGATATGTGGAGGGGTATAAAGTACATTAAAACCATTTAGTTGGCCTTGGGCTCTTACAATAAATTTTGTGGCAACCATGTAAACCCCAAGCATAGTAGGTGGGTAAGAAGTAGGACTGCATTGCCTGACATAAAATAGATGCTCAATAAAAATAAAATATTCTTCATAGTTCCACCTCACCATATTTTAAAACTCTTTAAGACATCTCCATAAGATATATAGTAAAAGTAAACCAAGATTTTTCTAGTACTCATTCTAATTTCAAGCCCTATTACTGCTTTCATAAATTAAAAAAATTCTATTTTCCATTGTATTAACGACTTCCTTTGGTGGTTCCCCACTCAGACAGGAAATGAGATGCATCTATGACCTATTATGTCATCTTATGGCTATTTTTGCTTGTATAAGATTGTTCCCCATAGAACAATTGCCTATCTAACTGACTCATGTCATGTCTTTTTTCTTCTGGTCTTGAAATTTTAAATAATGTCCAATTTTGAAGTTAAAGAATTTTAATAATTTGGCTAATGGATCCAGTTCATAAGAAAAATATAAATTTTAGTCCTGGAAAACTCATTTCTATGAGGCAGAAAAATTTAGAAATATAAGCAGAAATCAAATTGCAAAATGTGCCTCTGTTGTCCCAGTCTGGAACTAAGTCTATATTATCAGAATATCAGAAAGTTTCCATTGGCAATCATTAGTCCATTTCAGGTTATCATGAACTTTTGCTGCTATATAAATCAAACTCAAAACTACACATTTACCAGTTCTTTAAAAAAGACCATTACAAAGCATAAATCAATCAAGAAGTAAATGAATATCAATTGTTAAAAGGAAATATTTTCTCTGTTCTAACATTATATACACTTAATGTTTACCATAGTTTGAATCTGGAATGTCCCCCAAAGGCCCATGTGTTTGAAGTTGGGACTCCAGCCTGTACTATTATTGGGAGGTGGTGGAACCTTTGGGAGGTGGGTTCTAGTGGAAGGCAATAGTCATGGGAGGTCTCCCCTTAAGGTCAACATTGGGACTGTGGTTTTGGTGTCTGTCTGTCTCTCTCTGTCTCTCTCTGTCTCTCTCTCTCTTTCCCTCTCTCTCTCTCTTTCTCTCTTTCCCTCTCTCTCTCTTTCTCTCTTTCCCTCTCTCTCCTGTCTTTCTCCCTCTCTTTTTCTGTTGCTTCCCAGCCTATATGAAGTGAGCAGCCTCCTCAACTACATGCCCCTACCAATAGTGCATTGTGCCACCACAGGCCCCAAATCAAAAGGGCCAAGTGACCATGGATCCAAATCTTTGAAACTGTGAGCCTAAATAAACTTTTCCTCCTTTTAAGTTAATTATCTCAGGTATTTCATTACTATGGCAAAAATTTTGACTCATCCAATATTTTAAATTATAAAAAATGGTAACAATTACATTCACTTAATATTGTGGCATGGAAATTTCTCAAAAAAGGATAAATTAATTTTTGAAATAGAGTTTGCTGGTCGTTTTTAGGTTCCATAGAGTCAGGTCGGACTCATAGCGACCCTATATACAACAGAATGAAATACTATCTGACACTGTGACATGCCCTGCACTGTTGTCAGTGCTTCTCTGCTACTCATAGGGTTTTCAATGGTGGATTGTTTCAGGAGTGGATTGCCAGGTCCTTCTCCCTAGTCTGCATCACCTGGTATTCTCAGGAGGTCTCTCATCCAAAGACTAAGACTAACCAGGCTGATCTTGCTTAGCTTCTGAGAACAGGCAGAAGATGCTAGAGTTGTATGGCTGCAGATGGAGTTTGATTGTTGTTGTTAGGTGCTGTTGAGTCTGTATCCGAAGCATAGCGACCCTCATAGGGTTTTCAATGGCTGTTTCGGGATTGCCTTGGGAATGGATTGCCAGGTCCTTCTCCCATTTTTGAGGTTTTAAGAATTGAACTCGGGACCTCAGACACTGCAGTGCAGCGCTGTACCAACTGAGCTGAATCCCAGCCCGGAGTTTGGTTATGTGTAACAAAACTATCATCCCTCCTTTTTTTTTTTTTTTTTTTTTTTTTTTTTTTTTTGCAGTGCTAGAGGTTGAATCCAGAGCCTCATGCTTGCATGCTTTGCAAGTGTTGTACTACTGAGCTGCATACCCAACCCATTTTTTTGCTTTTTGAGACAGAGTGTCACTAAATTACGCAGACTGCCTCTGGTATCGAGCTTGTGATCCTCCTGCCTCCGCATTCCGAGTCACTGGGATTACAGGTGTGCACCACCATGCCTGGCTTTATCCCTCATTTTCTATTATTTGCTATCTAATGTCAGAGTTCATTCACAATTTTGAAATTACACATTCATTCATATATTCATTCATTCAGCTGCCATGCTTATTCTGTGTCTCCCCTGTATCCAGTATTGCCGTGGAGTGGAGTTGTAGAAGACAGCAAGGCAGGTGAAAGCTTCTGCCTACCTAGGGTTATCATTCTGCCTACTGAAACAAGCCTTTAAACCCTCAGAGACATAAAGATTCCTCTGCAATCTAAGCTGGTAAAGAATAGTCACTATACAATCATTGGCAAACATTTTATGCACTGTTACAGAAATAAACAACAAATATAAGAGATAGTTGTAACACAAACTTCAAGGAAATAAAGCCCATCTAGATTAAAGGCTGCTGAGATCCTGAAAAAAATGGGTATTTAAAGGTTCTGTCTTAGGAGTCTGACGATAACTTCGTAGAATTAGCATTGCACAAGAAACTTACAGTGGTGCTATAAGATCTTAAACACTCATGTGACCATAATGATTAACACATGGGAAGGTTGGGTGGCCCAGAGAGAAAGCATTGCTCAAGAGGAGAAAAAAAAATGCAAGATTCCTGAGCTCAGCTTCACTTTGGTTTTCACCATCCCATTGCCTTATTTCATGACATGTTTTGAATCATGCAAAAATCATCTGATTAGAGAGTTGTTTTTTCAGTCTTTTTCCAGACAACTCCCATCTCATATATATTGCTGACTCCCTGTCCCCATTTAAAGAAAGAAGTATGAAAATAGACTCATTCTTTCCAAGTCTTAGAAAAGAATACTTCAAACAATGGAGGCCAGTGACACAAAGCACAGGGCAGCTGTAGACCCAGTGACAGGTGCTTCATGAGTCAGTAATAGCCAGATTCCATCTCAAGAACTGCATTTTTTAAGATGTTTGAATACTCACTTAGTGATGGATTGTACTTAGTTTGCAACCATATAAATTTGTGAAAATGACTTCTGTTTTGTCTATTTTGAATATACTTTAATAAAACTTCTTGATAAAGTTAACTAAAATTTTGATACTTTAAAAACAAAACAAAACAAAACAAAAACCCTTGTGAGACAGCATGAGAGTAAAATCAAACAAACAAAAACGAAAGAAATATGGGCACTGGTTTCCTTTCCATGCTTCCCAGAGAAGGGTCCATATAACGTTGTTGTGGATGCCTCATGTGACTAATGGGGAAATTTCACAATGGCTAGAACTCTTGGTGGACTGTCAATGAAGGAAAGGATATGAAGAAACTCCTCACAGCAGGAACCTATGCTGGTAGCACCATTCTTGCCTTTCAAATGGAAAGGGTGCATCCACAAAAGGAAAAGTGATGGAATCTCCATCACGAATCCCAAGAGTAGCTGAGTAAAGCTTCTGCTACCATTGCCGTTGAGACCTCTCCTGAATCCAGTGTCATATCCTCAGTGATTGTGGCCAACAGGCTCTGCTGAAGATGGCTGCAGTGCAGGAGCCAGTTCTGTTGCTGGACACATCGTTCCTGGGACTGTCACTAACCAGATCCAGGCAGCCTTCCTGGAGCCAAGTCTTCTGTCGGTTACTGATCCCAGGCCTGATCAACAGTCTCTCACAGAGGCCTCCTGTGTTAACCAGCCTATCATTGCTCTGTGTAACACACACTGAGTGAATCTGAATGGCGCTGGCCTGCTAAGCTCTGTGCATGTGCAGCACCACATCTCAGGATCACTCAGAGGAGATCACACTTGAGTTCTACTTCTACAGAGATCCTGAAGGGATGGAGGAGACAGAGCCGGTGCTGCTGAAATAGCTGAAGCCCAGGAGGAATCTCAGGGAGATTTGTCTGCCCTAGCTCCTGAGTTAACTGCTACCCAACCTGAGGTCTCAGATGGGTCTGCAGGTGAGCAGGTTCTAGACCTAAGACTGGAGGACTCAGGGACCAGTGAGGATGGGTCTGCAGTCCACAGCTCAGCCACTAAATGAGTAGGAAAAACCACTGGCCTTACACTGTTCTTCCACAGGTGCCTAAGCAGAAGCCAAATGAGAAGATGATCACCATGAGTTCTGAAAGAAGAAGGAATGGAGGAAAGAAAGAAGGAAGGAAGGGAGGGAGGAAGGAAGGCATGGAGGGAAACTGTGAACATCAAAACCAAAGAGAAACTTAGGGATCCTGGCGCCCTGTGGGCTGAGCCAGGGAGACCTGGAGCTTCCATTCAAAGCTGTCTAGAGAACAGAGATCAACCGATAAGACCCAGGGTTGAGCATGTTCCTTCTTACTCCCACACTGTGACTAGGACACAGAGAATTTCTGGCCTATTATTTTTTTCTCTTTCCATCACCAAACAAAACAGAGCTATAGCCAGATGGCAAAGACGGGGTATGGACAAAGCAGAGGAGGGATTGGGCCTTGCCTTTTCCTCCCTTTCACCTAGAGGGCAGAAGAACCACTAAGAATTATTCTCCGCCCTTTGTAACCTCTGCCTGGGCCCACAGGAGCCCCTCACGCCGTCTCCAAGTGTACTGCTGAGCACGTGTGTGGGACCTTGTAGGAGAGTCAGCACAGCAGGCAGTACTATTTGAGAATGCCAAAAGGCACACACTGCCGTCTTGCTCTTGTCTTCCCCCAATCCCAGGGACAAGCCTGGGCGCTAGGCCTTTATTGATTGGTACAAAGACAGCTGCGGGGAGGGGGGCACTGGTGGTCACATTTATTGCCATGCCTGGTGGTATTTACACAGGGTCTGTACTTCCCTGGCTATGCCCTCACATTCCAAGCAGAGTTACTTTTTAGATTTCTATAATTGGATCTGATCCTCACTGTAAGTGTCTGGACTCTCTCTAGTAACTGCCATGAGGTGGTTGAGAAGACCAGAGGCTGCCAATAACATTAGCTCAGGCCATTTCCTTGTCTTTGGCTGATACTGGGAGATCCTGAATCCATGGAGTAGGTATTGTTACCCTCTTTTTACCCATGTGGAAACTGAGGCTCTGAGAGATCTAGGAGATCCTGGACTCACACAGCTAATAGTGAGTCAGGATCCAAACTCAGTTACATCTACCCACACAACCTGCATTCCTCCCCACCATCTCAAATAGCATCTGCCTGGGTGACTGCTCCATTGTCACATGCTAGGTTCAGAGTAAGCCTGCAGCTGTACTCCTGTCAGATCTTGGAAGCTAGCAGGGTCGGGCCTGGTTAGTACTTGGATGGGAGACCACCTGGGAACACCAGGTGCTGTAGGCTTGGGAGAAGGACCTGGCAGCCCACTCTCAAAAAACAAGTAAGATGTTAAAAACCCTATGAACACCAGCAAAGCACTGACACTAGTGTTCTGCCTGTTATACATAGGGTTGCTATGAGTGGGATACCGACTCAATGGCACCTAACAACAACAGGTTCAGGGTCTGACAGTGGTGCCTCTTGGAAGCTGTGAGCAGTGGTTGTTCCTGGTGTTGATGTTCCTACCATCCACCTCATAATTCAGTTGTGACAAGAGTCTCAGCCTAGCTAGGACCTTTCTTTTGGGCAGATTCACAGCATTTAGAACACTTCAGATAAGTGGGATTCCTAAAATTATGATGTTTTGTTGTTTCCATTTTATTACTTGTTTAACAGCTATTCTTTTTATGAAAGCAGGCCAGTTACACTGGTCACAGGAAAATGTTTTTAATTGAAGTAGGACCACACGTGGGAGGTGAGTCATTTCTTAAATGACTCAGGACTGTAATACCAAAGTCCTTGGTGTCTTACAGATAAATCCCTTTATTCTGATTGAGTTAATAATCAAGTGTTATGGAGCAGGTCAATTCTTTGGCTACCTGAGGCTGTGGAGTGCATTTCTGGAAACCTACTCATTTTCATCGATCACTTTTTCTCAAAAAGTGTGAAACTGGCTTGAATATAACCTATTGAATTATGTTTGGGGAAAGTGCTGAGAAAGCCGAACTGACGATCCTCCAAAATCTGCTTGTCACCTGCTGCGAGTTCCTGAATCATGCCATGAAGAATAAAGCACTGCCAGCAGTGTCTCAGATAATGTGTCAAAAGTGTCTGATTTAATTGTTAACATAGGGATTTAAGATGCTGTTTTTCCCTGGTGCTAACACCTCGCATTGATCCTGGAATATTTCCATTCGGTGTTTAACAGAAACAGCCTCGGTATTTATAGCTCTACCACTGGAGAAGGGAAGCATTTGCAATTTGCACTTTGAATTTTGACTCTTAGATTTCTTTTTCTTTAAACACCCTCAAATGGGTGTCAGACTGCATTTCAACGAATGCTTTTACAAGCGGTTGCACGTGGCAATTCCCATCCACATAGGCAAACATTTCAGAAGGACTCCATAATTCTATGTTAATTAAAATCTAAATTGATGAGTCCTCCTTAGCCTGGGTCCCACAATAGTCAGGGCTTGTGGGTAGATGCATGTGTGTGAGCCTGGGGACTTGGTGCATACTGCAACTGCAGTCATAGCCTGTGGCATATTGCCTTGTCTAAACGTGGTCACTCAGATTTGTGTTTATATTCTATTCTATGTGCTTTTCTCATGTTTGGATGTTAGTGTTTCTCCATCAGGGTGTGAGCTCTTTAATCTCTCCTTTTGAACTTGAGGGGATCTTTGTAAGTTCTTTGACCAATAAAATGTGGCAGAAATGGTGCTGCATGACTTGCAATCCTCTTATAAAAGACGATACATGCCCTGCCTCTCTGTCTCTTGGTCTCTTTCAAATGCTGCCCTTAGCACTCAGCCACTACATTGTGAGACAGCCCAGGCCACATGCAGAGACCACATGTGGATCTTGTGGCCAAGAACACCAACTAAACACTAGCCAATATTTGGCTTGCACTTCATGGAAGACTCTGAGCCAGAACCATTCAACCAAGTCAAACTCTAACCCATAGAAACTGTGAGAGATTATAAATGATTATTATTGATTTAAGTCACTATATTTTGGAGAAATGTGTTATGATGCAATAGGTAACTAAACCTATTTCTTATTTTCCCTTATACAGGGATCAGTGTGTTCACACATATTTTTCTTATTTTAGCATTACAAATTCATAAACATTAATTCTCAATTGACTTTTTGTCAACATATTTTGTCATGTTTTGTTAAAAATAATAGTTAACATTTAGAGAACTTGCTATGCCAGGCATTGTTCTACATACTTTACATATATTAACACATACATCTTCTATAGAAACTTTTAAGGTGGGCACTACTAACCACTACGCTACCCTTCCATGGAGAATGGCAAGCTGACAGAACACTCATGATACCCAGTACTCCCTAGGTTCTGGATTAGAGGAATTGGCCTGATGGCTGAGAAGCCTGGAAGTATGGTGAGCAAGTGAGAGCTATCATTTATTCGTTCAATAAGCATTTGCTGAGCCCCTCCATTTGCCAGGGTTTAATCTAGGGGATGAAGACACAGCAAAGCAAAATGGAGAATAAAACCTCTGCTCTATGGAGCTGACCTGCTAGTGTACCAGACCATATCTCTTCTAGATTCACAGGATGACAACTATGTACTCCACATTGCTCCCTCTTGCTCTGCTGAAGCCTCACAGGAATTTAGAAGAAGACATTTATGGGCCAAGCTTAGAGTCACATGCACATTGTCTACTTTTCTCTAAGTAGTAACATATAACTAGTGAGATGCAAATCAAGGGGAGAAAGAAGGAAATTTCAATATTGAATCAAATCTAATTCAATTATTTAAAAAAAGAAAAGAAAAAGTTTGGCAATCATTTCTGATGAGAAGAAGGCAGAAGGTAATTTTGGAGTGTAGCACACTTCTGAGGAGCAGGAGGTCCTCCAGATGATATTGTCACGCTCTGAGACTTACTACCCCCAGAACGATTAGCCAAAATTTCTTTCCATTATAAATTACCTCACCTGTGGTATTTTGTCATAGTAACAGAAAATGGACTAAGACAGAAGGGGAGATTGAAAAAAATCCAAGAGATCATTTTGGTTACTTGGAAATTATGCTCCCAATAAGCCTTCATGGAGCCAGTAAGGGCTTAAAAAATCACCAACTCATCTCAGAGCATATTCAAAACAGCCACATTATATGACAGATTACCTGCGGTTTTTCTTCCATTAGGTTCTGAGGACTTATAAGAGGAACCATGAAATACCAAGCCTAATTTCTCTCTCCGATGGTTCAACTGATTTCTTATCTTAGACAAAGTGTAGATTTTCTAAAGCTCTACAAAGTTGTAATTGCAGATAGACTCTGACTCCGACTGTGATTCCTGTAAACAGAGAAGGCATCTGTGCAAAGCTATTCACTAGGCTTCAAGCTGGGTAGAGAGCTTGTCCCAGAAACTCTTGGTACTCCATGATTCAGAATCCCAGTATGTCCAGGCAACTTGTGAGGAAAAGATGAGAAGCATTTCCAGGGCCTGAATAATTTCCCTACTAGCCTGGCAATGCAAATGCATAGACAAGAGTTTCCTAGCTTGAAAACAATTTGGGGCCTAGGTAGATTTCTTCATTATCTTGTAAAAAAAAAAAAAAAAAACAATTATCTTCCCTTAATGCAATCACTTGGTTAAAAATCTTACTTTGGTAACATCTGAAGAACTAAAATATTATTAGAAATTTGACAATGTCTTTTATCACAACTATTAGCTAAGAGGAAACAAATAAAGCCTGATAATCTCACTATGTACTGCTATAATGAACTGTTCCTGAGATCAATCTGCTCACTGCAATTTCCTCAGACCTCTTGAAATGGAAAAGACAAAGGTGTCATCTAAATACAAATGCCCCAAACTGAATCTGGTAAGCTGGTTTAAATGTAGAAAAATCATACAGAAAGCTACTTATATTTTCAACACACACACAAGAAGTGTCAAAGAGTTTAGACTCTAGAGTGTTTAAATATATTTAATGTCATCTATAAAATAAGTTTTGCATTCGAAAACAAGTAAAAAATACTCCATCTTTCTCTTAGTGTTTATTTCAGGCTTCTTTCGCTCCAAATTAAATGGAAAGCAGGGCAAAGTAAAGAAATAAGCAATGCTTATCTCAACATTGGGAAGGAAGATAACCAAACTTTGTAGGCCAAGTTGTCCACCTGGATAGGCCATACCTCAGCAGGAGAAATTGCTCTTGTCTCACCTTTTTGATTAAAGAATACTAAGCTATTCTTTGAGTGGAGGAAGAATCTTTACCTACATGGATATAACTTCAAAGGAAAAATGAAAATACTCCTTGGTAGTTACATAGTTACATAAGTCAGTAAATTATTTTTTCCATGGAGATCTTATATAATGTAAAAGTTAAAAGCTTTCATACCAAAATATAAGTAACAGTGAAAGATCAGAGAAAAACATTTTGCCATATTTATAAAATTTTTTTTCACTTATAGTTTATTCAAATCAACCCATAAAAACGATGTATACTCAGTAGAAAAATGGAAAAAAGACCTGAAGATAATTTACAGAAAGCATTATAGAGAATTATTATACAAATTATTAACTAAGTTTCATTCATTACTGAAAACACAAACATTAAATGAGATATCAAGTTCCATTTCTCACAAAGAAAAAAATTAAAAGTTTGACTTTTTTCTGTACCATTAGAGATCTGAGAAATACCAGGTCTCACATATTGTATGGGAGAGAACACAAAATAAACATGTTTTTTGACCTAACAATGTATACACATGCACATAAAGGCTTTATTGCTGCCGGGCATGGTACTACATGCCTGTGATCCCATCAACTCTGGAGACTGAGGCAGAAAGATGCCAGGCTCAAGGCAAAAGGTCACTTGCCAAATCTAGAGAAGTCCTTTCTTAAAATATTTAAAAAAGGGGGTGGAGATGCTCCTCAGTGGTTGAGCAATTGCTGAGCATGTGCAAGGACCTGGGCTCAACCCTAATAAGACAAAAAAACAAAAAAGCACACAAAAAATTTCTCTGGATATACATGAAACAAGTTTACATAAATACAAAAGTAATTGTGAGTGTGTGTGTGTGTGTGTGTGTGTGTGTGTGCAGTGTGTGTGTGTGGTATGCCTGTATCTTCACATACAGGTGCTCACAGAGATATTATTTTGTAGAACATTAAAACTGGGTATATCCAGGGTTCATCTATAGGAGTTAAACAAATTGCAGGACTATAACATAATAAAACACTGTGAAGTTATTTAAAAAATGAACTAGGTTCATTTGGAAATATTGTTCATTAGGTTCATATGGAATGAATTAGATTCATATGGAATATCTCATGATGTAAATGAAGAAATACTGGGGAATAGGATATCTAATATGACCCTTTTGCCATAAAATACAGATACAAATGTATAGGGGAAAGAGAGGTGCAGTTATATGTAATGCCATTGTTGCATGAAAGCCAAATGGAATGCAGACAGACCAAAGGATGGATAACATTAAGCTTTGTGAGCCATGAGTTATTGGGGCTTTTGTACAGGGTGCTGGTAACTCGCAGTCTTTACATACAACTACTTTAAGGGGAAAAATGCCTGTCCTAGAAGTTCCTATGGAGATGTGTCAAAGCTGTACCAACATTAACTCCCTCTGAAGTGGGCTTCCTTACAGAAACAGTGCTCTCTCCCTCCCAAGCAGCCTTTCTTACAAGAGAGACGTGTGAATCCCTGGCAGCCTGATGGACAGGTGTATGATGGAGAGTTTTTCCTTTTAGCCTGTGACCTTCTTTCCCTACCCTCCCAGAGCAAATGTTGATACATTACAACAGGCCTAGCTAACTTGTATATTTTTGCCCATTCTGTTTCCATGGTTGCAGGGCCATGGCCCCCTGAGGACATGCCAGGTGTTTTGTATCAATACAGCAATTATCAAGTCTAGCCCATGTCCACTCTCCAGGAACTATCTACACAACAGCCATCCCTACTGTAAAATATATAAGAAACCATCAATCAGAGTGTGGAGAAAGCTGAGGAGGTGGGGAAATAGATTTATTTTTCAAGTTGTACTTGTTCTACTTTTTTACATTTCTAGCCTAAAACATTTCTAATTTCACTTTATAAAAAACGACCAAGGTTATCTGAGCAGGGAAGTTGTAGTCCAGCTCTTGATTTTATCTCTGTACTTCTCTTCACTAAAGTACTAATAATTATTAACTATTATATTGAAAAACTTTTTTTATTGAATGTTGAGAATCAAAGTTAAACTTCTCTACTAGTTATATAATTAAAGCCTGCTCTATTCAAGAAGAAATTAGCCAAAACTTATTGTTTAAAGAGGGGTTGTGTAAGGATGAACTAATGCTTACTCCGAATGAATACCTCTGTCTGAGGCAGGAAAAACAGAGAAATGTGGGGGACATGGAAAGCTAAAGAGCTTTCACCCCAGGATCTGATTTGAATCTCACTGGCTGAGAGTTGAGAACTTTGACACAACTACCAGGAAGACTGCTGTGAGGACTGTCCACGTACAGTCATTATTTTTGAGAGACATTTTGAATAGTGAAAATGTTAAAATAGCAAAAACCCATGCTTGGAGTCAAAAACGTATGTAACTTTAAAGTTTTGCCTTCCCTTCTGTAACTCTGTGCTGCTTTGAGACATGCCTGGGCAACTCCCTCCTGATTCTTTTCTTAAACCAGTACTATGTATAATCTCATTTTACTACAGGAATGTTCCTTCAGCAGAAAAATCTAAACAATGGAACTTCTTTTGATGTTATTGGCCCATTCCCAGCCTCTGACTGGCCTTTCTAGGCTCATGTCCAACTAGGCACCCAAAGGTAGGCACCCAGGGGTGACATCACATTGGGCTTGTCCTGGGTTAAGTAAAACTGGAGGGAACAAGTGTGTTGCTCTCTTTTGGCTCTCAGTGCTTCCCTCCTTTAGTAAGTTCTCCTCTGAGTCTTGGATGCCTCTTTCTCCTTCTCTGAGTGCCCACATGCATTCTATAGTGTGGACTTAATGAGCTCTGTAACTTCGTTTACCTCTCTTTGGCTTGTCCTGAAATTCTTTTCTGCAACAAAGTCAAGGACCCGGCTTAACCTGAGTGAAGGTCCAAACTAGGGGAACTCCTCAGGCTAGGCGCCATGCTGAGCTGCTATGCTGCTAGTGACATGTCTTCACATTTGTTGTTGTTAGGTGGTGTCGAGTCCATATCTGACTCATAGCGACCCTCTGTACGACAAGGGAAACACTATTGTCAGTGCTTCTCTACTGTTCATAGGGTTTTCAATGGCAGATTGATTTCTGGGAGGGGGTTGCCAGGTCCTTCTCCCAAGCCTACAGCTTCTGGTGTTCCCAGGCAGTCTCCCATCCAAGTACTAACCAGGCCCCACCCTGCTTAGCTTCCGAGATCTGATGGGATCAGATACTACAAGGCTACAGCTGCAGGCTGTCTTCACATAGTGATGGATTTTCTAATCAGTCTTTTTATGTGATTCTTCTGCTTATGTTAATTCAAATCTGAGGATTATTCAGATGTCTTATTTAAACACTTAAGAAAATAAAGATACCTTTATCATGATTCAAGAATTGTGATAGTGCCGGGCGCAGTGGCACATGCCTATAATCCCAGCGGCTCGGGAGGTGGAGGCAGGAGGATGGCAAGTTCGAGACCAGAGGCAGTCTGCATCACTTAGCAAGACCCTGTCTCAAAAAGTAAAAAAAGTGGGCTGAGGGTGCAGCTCAGTGGTCCAGCACTTGCAGAGCATGCAAGTGTGAGGCCCAGGGTTCAACCTCCAGTACTGCAAAAAAAAAAAAAAAAAGAATTGTGGTAGCCATATTCACCATTTCATTAATTAATTCATTTAGTCATCTATTTTCCATCAAATTATTTATTTGTTTGCTTGGTTCTATTGTCAATACTTAAGGCGTGCAACATGGTATTTTGATGTATTTATATCCATATTTCAACATGCAAATATGTATGTATGCCTGCAGCTGTAGCATTGTGGCATCTGATCCTGTCAGATCTTGGAAGCTAAGCGGGGTCGGGCCTGGTTAATACTTGGATGGGAGACCACCTGGGAACACCAGATACTGTAGGCTTGGGAGAAGGACCCAGCAACCCATTCCCAAAAATCAATCTGCCATTGAAAGCCCTATGAATAGCAGAGAAGCAGTAACAATACTGTTTCACCTGTTGTACATAGGGTCGATATGAATTGGATACCGACTCGACAGCATCTGACAACAATAAAAATATGTATGTATATGCATAGCAAGATATTGTTACAGTCAAGTAAATTAACATATTTATCACCTCATATAGTTATAGTGGGCTGGGATTTAGCTCAGTTGGTAGAGCACTGTGCTACAGTCTCTGAGGTCCTGAGTTCGGTTCCCAGCACCGCAAAAATGGGAGAAGGGCCTGGCAATCCACTCCCAAGGCAATCCCGAAACAGTCAGCCATTGAAAACCCTATGAGGGTTGCTGTGAGTCGGATACTGACTCGTTGGCACCTAACAACAACAACAACATAGTTATAGTATTCTTTTTCATACAAATGTATTTGAACTACATCAGGAATGTCTAATCTGATACTGATATTTAATCATAATATTTATGGTAGTCATAAAAAGCCTTTGGCATCAGAATAGTCAAATTACATCTCCAAACAGACATCAATTTTTCCTCATAGAGAGCACCATGATAAACGTGGTGCCAGTGTAGCCAATCAGCAGTGATAAGGATAGAGGAGACAGCCTTTATTAATGTAGACACTGCGCTATACAGGGCTCTTCTATTAGCCACATTTTGGTTGGCTCTAATCAAGATGTGGGCTGGGATTTAGCTCAGTTGGTAGAGCGCTGCGCTGTAGTCTCTGAGGTCCCGAGTTCAATTCCCAGCACCACAAAAACGGGAGAAGGGCCTGGCAATCCACTCCCAAGGCAATCCTGAAACAGTCAACCACTGAAAACCCTATGAGGGTCGCTATGAGTCGGATGCCGACTCGATGGCACCTAACAATAACAACAATCAAGATGTAACAATGAATACCAGTAATCCAGAATCAGCAGCATCAAACAAAGAATAAATTCAGTCTGTGAAGAAAGGAAGAGTGGTCAGGTAAAGGCACTAAATCAGGTGTTTTCAAGACAAAAGTAAATGAGAAGTAAACTAAATTTTACTACTTAAATAAAATGGGAGAAGGACCTATCAGCCCACTCCTGAAACAATCCCAAAGCAATCAGCCATTGAAAACCCTATGAGTACCAGAGAAGCACTGACATGGTACCAGGCATGGGATAGTGTCAGGGAAGCTTTCATTCTGTTGTGTTAGGGTCATTATGAGTCAGACCTGACTCCACAGCACATAACAACAACAATAACAACTTAAACAAAATGGACAAATTTCTTTGAAGACAAAAATAAATAAAACAGAACAAAATGGAAGAGAATTTTTGAATAGCCTTTTATGTATTACACCATTAATGACAAACTAAAGCCAAAAGAAAATCATTATATATCTATTTTGTTGTTATTGTTGTTAGGTGTCATCGAGTTGGGTCCAACTCATAGTGATCCTACGTACAATAGAAAAAACCACTACCCAACACTGTGCCATGCCCGGCACTACGTCAGTGCTTCTTTGCTCTTCATGGGATTTTCAATGGCTGATTGTTTTGGGGTTATTTCAGGAGTGGGCTGTCAGATCCCTCTTCCATTTTTGCATGCTGAAATTGATCATAGGCCTTAAATAAAACTGTTAAGCATAAAATGTCTAAAAGAAAGAAGAAAAATCTTTGTATCCCCAGCATAGGCAAAGATTTTTATGCAAAACAGTGTGTTGCTGTGACAAACACCTGAGAGAAACAACTTAAAGAAGGAAATATATTTTGGCTTTCGGAGGTTTCACTCCTTCATGGTAGGGAAAGCATGGTGGAGCAGAGCTGCTTATATCATGGTGGGTGGGAAGTAGATTGAGAGAACTGTTGAACTAGCTGGCTTTCTCTTTTTTCCTTTTTTATTCCATCTGGGCACCCAGACTAGGATACGGTGCTTCCCACATTCAGGATGGGCCTTTCCTGCCTATGAGTCCTCTCTGGAAACACCCTTACACTAACACCCAGAGGTGTGCTTTACTAATCTCTTAAGTGCTTCTCAATCCAACTAAATTGATATTCAAGATTAGCCATCATACACAGGATGTACAAATTTAAAATTTTAAGCATTGGTCAATTCTATATTTTATCAAATTAGAAACTTTTTGTCCTTGAATATTACCATTATAAAAGTGAAAAGGCAAGCACACAATGGGAGAACATATTTGTAATATGTAGATCTGACACAGGACTTTACTTAGAACATGTAAACACATACCATAACTCAATAATAAGGCAAATGATCTATTTAATACATGAAGAAAAGATCTGATAAGAAACCAAGAAAGAACATTGGCAGTTAATAAGTATTTGAAAAGTGTTTAACATCATAATCCATCAGAGAAGAAAAAACTAAAACCATAATCTTATACCACTATATACCCAATGAAATAGCTAAAATTAAAAGAACTAACAATATCAGATGTTGGTGAAAATATAAAGCAATTTCATACTATTTTGTTTTGAGTATAAAATGGAAAAAAATAATTTGGAAAAACATTTGCAGTTTCTTATTTTAAGATATACCTCACATTAAACCCAGATGTTGTTGTTGTTGTTAGGTGCCGTCGAGTCGGTATCCGACTCATAGCGACCCTCATAGGGTTTTCAATGGCTGAGTGCTTCGGGATTGCCTTGGGAGTGGATTGCCAAGCCCTTCTCCCGTTTTTGTGGTGATGGGAATTGAACTCGGGACCTCAGAGACTACAGCGCAGCGCTCTACCCACTGAGCTAAATCCCAGCCCAAACCCAGATATTCAACTCTTATTTATTTGCCCAGCAGAAATAAAAACATAGCCATACGAAAAGTTGTACACATATGTTCCTAGTTGCATTTCTCATAGTAGTTAAAAATCAGAGGAGGACTCAAATGTCCATCAAACAGGTGAATGGATAGACTACAATATGCTTATCCATATACAAACTACTGATACATGTAGCAATATAGAAGAATCTCAAAATCATTATATTGACTGGAAGAAACAAAAGAGCACATTCTATATTCATTCATTGTATAAACTTTAGAAGATGCTAATGAATATAATAGAGAATAGACCAGGGGGTACCTGGTGCAAAAGACAGTGTTTCGGGTAGATTTTATAGGGACAAGATGAATTGTAGGGGTAGATGGTAGTGATGATAATAATATACTGTATCTCAATTGTGGTGATGGTCACTTGGGTGCATAGTTTTTAAAAATTAAGAAGTAGGGCTAAGGTGTAGCTAGCTCAGTGGTAGAGCAATTGCCTAGCATGCACAAGGTCCTGGGTTCAATCTCCAGTATCACACACACACACACACACACACACACACACACACACCCCTAAGTAATTGTATTTATTAAGTTCATGTAGTTTTTTATACTGCAATAAAGTTGTTGTTTTGAGTCATGTGCCTGGTATTTTTTAGACACAAGTCACCAAAAATAGAATGAAACCTGCACTAAAGTTGGAATGACATGTTGGACTATTATTGTTGTTAGGTGCTGTCAAGTCATGCCCGACTCATAGTGACCCTCATAGAGTTTTCAGTGGCTGATTGTTTCTGGATTATGTTGGGAGTGGATTGCCATGTGCTTCTCCCATTTTTGCAGTGCTGGGAATCAAACCTGGGACCTCAGAGACTGTAGAGTGGCGCTCTACCAACTATGCTAAATCCCAACTATTATTAGGAGCCAGGTAATAAAGGTCAGGGAAAGAGAAAGAAGAGGATATCTAGGGTCTTAACTAGAAGAGATAATGCCTAACCAGGCCTGACCCTGATGTCTTCAAGGCTCTGGTGTTCCTGATAGGATGAGCAATCTGACTGAGCTGCATCCTCTGATTCCTGTCTATTTCCAGTCACACCATTCTTCATGTCCCAATGATGCAAGGAAGCTGAGGTTTACACCTTAGAACACTGTCAGATAAATAGTAAGATATGCATATCAGACTAATGTCTCCCATGAGGATATCTGAAAATCATTTAATGCAGTTTTCCTTACCATCTCCTCCCTATTTTGGGACATTTGGTTTAAGCAGGGTAGTCTAGATACACTTAATGGAACCCACTATATGGACTCTAAAGGTATGATTCGAAGCATTGTGGCAGGGGAAGGGTGAGGGTGGGCTTGGTCAGTGGAGCTTTGGGTACAGCTCAGGCAACCATGAGCTGCTCCTTCCTCTACCAGTAAGTTCAGCTCTACCAAATCATAGGAGAATGAAGACCAGGGCTGTTAGCTAAAGGAAAAGCTTGAGTGAAATAATGAGTTTCACTTTAAAAAATTTACTTGTATTGCTATTACTGGGAATTTGATCCATGAAAAATCAAAGCGTCTCTAGGAGAAATGGTTGTTCTCTGGACAACTTCTGAGTTCTCCCACTATTGTCTGTCTGCAACATGTCCTTCAACAGAAGACTCCATGTGCCTTAGGTGACCTCTTCAGAATCCTGACCTATTTAAAAAAATTTTTTTTTGCAGTGGGGGCTGAGCCCAGGACCTCACACATGCTAGGCAAGTGCTCTACCACAGAGATGCACCCTCAGCACAACTCTCTACTTTTTAAAATATTGAGTATAGGTCTTGCTAAATTTTATAGGCTGTCTGTGGCCTCTAATTTGTCTCCTCCTGTCTCCGCCTCCTGAGTAGCTGGGATTTCTTGCAGTGCACCTGGGTGCCTGGCTCACAGAGCCCTGACCTATTTCTTTCAACAACCTACCTGTTTATAAAGGCAACCTAATAAAGTCAAAGGACTTCTTTTTTAAGCAGGCATGCTATTTTGAGTGGGCAGCAGTTTAACTGCTCCTTCCCTGTGGGAAATGTTAATATCTTAAAGCAATCAAAAATTACATAGAGTATGTAGTAATTGTTTCACACACTAATAATTTTTCTCCTTTGCTCCTCTTCTCATCCCTCAGTGTAGACTGTAGAGGTTTGAATTGCATGCCCCCTAAAAAGTACTGTCCCCAAAAGTACCTCTGGTACCTGTGAATGTGATCTTATTTGGCAAAAGGGCCTCTAAAGATCACCTGGTTAAGAATCTCAAGATGTAATCACCCTGGATTTAGGATGAGCCTGAAAGGCATTGACTGATGCATTTAAAAGAGGACAGGACACACAGAGACACAGAAAGGAAGGTCACAGGAGGACAGGCAGAGTAGAATGACACAGCTACAAGCCAATGATACCAGAGATTTCCGGGCACCACCAACAGCTGGAAAGAGGTAAGGAAAGATTCTCCTGAGTGCCTTCTGAGGGAACTCAGCTCTGCTGTCACCTTTATTTCTGAATTCAGGTCTCCAGACTGTGAGAGAATAAATTCCTTTTGTTGTATGCAACCCAGTTCTTGATAATTTGTTATGGCAGCCCTTTGTTTGTTGTTGTCAGGCACTGTCAAGTTGAATCTGACTTATTGTGACCCTATTACAACAGAATAAAACACTTCCTGACACTGTGCCATGCCTGGCACTATGTCAGTGCATCTCTGCTATCCACAGAGTTTTTGATGGTTGATTGCTTTGGAATTGATTTGAGAGTGGGCTGTCAGGTCCTTCTCATGTTTCTGTGGTACGGGAGGTGGAACCCAGGGTTTCAGAGTGCACAGAGCAAGCACTCTACCAACTGAACTAAGGGAACTAAATATAAGACCAATCCTATAAACTCTACCAGATCCTCAACAATATTTAATTTAGACCATATCCCAAAGCCATGTTAGGGAAACAAAGTACTGAAATTAGAATCAGGAATTTTTCATGACTCTAGATTAAGGTAAAAGTAAAAGACTAAGTGATACCATGTAGAGAAAAAACAAAAGTTGATGAAAGTGAAAATTGTTACAACAGTTTTGGAAAACAATCCAGCTGATACCTTGTATAGCTGTAGATGTATACATCCTTTGACAGACATGATCACAGCAAAGGACAGAAACTTGTACATGTTGACAAATACAGGAACCTTTTTAAAAACATCATTGTTACTAATATGCACAAACTGGAAATACTCCAGATGCCCCTCAAAAAGATAATGCTATATGAAACATGCCATACTCTTAACAAATGAAAAGTTGTTCTTCAGTAAATATTTATAAGCTATAGCTACATGCAGCACACTGAGCAACTTTTTCAAACATGGTATAGACTCAAAGACAAAAATATATACATGATTCCATTTATATAAAATTCTGAAAATAGTCCTCAAAAGTGAAGTACAATATTTGTAGGTTAATACATGTGTAGTAAAACTATAAAGCAGATTAAGAATGTGATTACTATAAAAATCAGGATAGTGCAGCTGGTTGTGGTGGTGAATGCCCTGTGGTCCCAGCAACTCAGGGAAGCAGAAGGATCATGAGTTTAAGGCCAGATGCAGTCTATGTAACTTAGAGAGATCCTGACTTAAAATGAAAAGTAAAAAATGGGCTGGGGTTCAGCTCACAGGTAGAACACTGGGAAGAGCATATGTGAGGCCCTGGGTTTAACCCCCAGTACTTCAAAAATTAAAATAAAATAAAATTAAATTAAATTTAAAAATCAAGATAATGGTTACCTCTAAGAGGGAAGCAAGTTGTTATGATTGGGAAACATATGTAAGGGGATAAGGGGGCTTTAATCATATTGGTAACATTCTTTTTATGGGAACCTGATGTTGGGTTCACAATTTTTCTATATTTTCACTCATTATTATTTTCTTTGTAATGGTTAAATATTTTCAAAATTTTAAGAAGCAAATTTTTGAAAAAGTGTAAAAGATAAAAAAGAAAAAACTCTATTGAAGATTTAGAAGCATAAAATGTTCTAATTCACCTTGAAGAACTGTGTGTTTTCATATGGTTCTCTCACATTATCTTTCTTGCTCTGGGTTTCCAGCCTGTCCTCTAAATTCTTACTCAAGGCATTTTCCATTGAAATCGAAGATTCTGGAAAAAAAGAGGAATATCATGGAAAAGCTTAACAAATCTTAACTGCTGCTTTGGGGTTAGGGCTAGGTAGGAAATGAAGTATTTAGTCTGTCCATGGCTGACTCCTGAGGCTGTGACTGCAATTGGCTGGGGATTGTGCAAGTATAGGAAGGGGCCAGCTAACTGCAGCATGCTGGCATTGACAAAGAGTTTTTCAGAAAGCCTCCTTTGAGCCTCACCTTAGCCCTATTGAGAAAACCTTACTATTGCTATTTTACGTAAGACTGTTATGCTGCAGAGAATTTGGGGCACTGGCCCAAAGACACAAATTAGGAGAATGATAGGGCCAGCATTGGAAACTAAGTTTTCTCCTGTGAATTCAATGACCTTTAGGGGAGTTCTGTGAAAACGTTACTGACTTCAACAGAGTTATGCCAGGACACCCTAGTTCTGAACTGATTTGATGCAAAAGTCTCAAACACAGACTGTCATGACATGGGCTGGAAGGCAGCAGGCTCTGAGGGGCTGTGCAGAACACAGATGTGACTTAAGCTAATCACAATACATCTGAGGACATTTGTCTTTTGTAAGGGTTATACCCACATTATAATCAAACACATCAGTAATGGTGCTTGTGATGGTTTGTACTAGTTATGAAAGTCCTGTTTATCTTCCATGGTGGTTGACACTCCATCTCGCCTTTCAAATACATACTCCTAGCCAAACCTCAATTCTTTACAAACTCAAAGCAATGAATAACTTAGTAAATCACTTCAGATAAACAGACATAATCAAAGTTTGGACTTTACGATGGAGAAAGTGTGCAGACCCTGACTGTTTCTTATCACTGCCCTCTTTGCCAATAAATCGGCCATTTACAGTACTGCTTCTGCTAAGAAATCTCCCAGGCCCTTGTGTAGTTTCAACAGAGGATATATGAAAAGACTGAGCAAATATCATTGTGTTATCCCCATTCCTGTCCTCAAAGCTTTTGCAAACTTAGCAAGCTATTTTTTATGATCTTCTCAACAAATTGTGGAAGTCTATTGAATCCATTCCAAGTACAGGTACTATGAGTTTAGGAGTGAAAAGGTAAAAGTTTGTGGCCCTTAAATGCTTTGATAAAGTAACCTTGAAATTAAATATGAACTAAAATGAAATCAAAATGAATGTCCCAGTGAGCATCAACATGGATATATTTCTCCTGCTGTTTCCTGTTGATTTTCTCATGCATAGCACACCCAGGCCAATGAATTATCAATTTTGCCAGTGAATTATCAATTTTTCAGAAATATTACTCCCCCAGGATCTATGAGGGATCCATTCCCAGACCTCCAATGGATGCTTAAAACCATAGATGATAAAGTACCCTATGTATATAAATTCTGCACAGTAAGGCACCAAGAGTAACTAATAATAAAATAGAATAATTACAAAAATATGCTCTAATAACTTATATAAGTCTCTTGAAAGAATTAAGATGAATGTTAATTTTTTGGACAATTATGAACTGTAGATAACTGAAATTGCAGAAGCAAAACTTTGAATATGGGGCACTCGTATAGTAAAACTTGATTATAAATATATAATGACAGGCCTGGGCACAATTCACTCTTTACTCTAAGGTTGTTCTAGCCACTTGGCTATTTAAAAAACAGCATTCAGATCACCTCCTTCTTCTCTGTCCACCATCTCTGATAGTTTTGCCTTCATAGTACCATTGCACACCCCCTCAACACCTAAAATAATATCTCCAATATCATCATTCATCTACCTGAAATGAAATTCAAAAGAAATGAGTTAGGACATTATTTTACATCCTTTGAAGATATAGAAAGCCCTACATCTAGAGTTTATTTTTAAGTAAGAATGGTACGTGTATCACACAATTAACACATTAAAAGATGGCATTTAGTGCATCTGTAACAACCTGGTAGAATCTAAGGAAAGGCCATGGAGAGAATGATCATCACTTGGGAGTGGAATCCAGCCTGCCCAAGGTGCATTGCTCTGGAAGACAAAGGAACAGCAGCTTTCCTTGCTCAGAGTTTTTACTGTACAGCTCCATGACAATGAGTCGCTTCTGATTGAGGAATATTCAAGGAAATAAAGAGAAGTAAATGAGTCTGCAATCTTAAACCAAAGTTTGCAAGAAGAATTTAGATAGTTTCTGGTTTGAAAGAATCTTCACTTCAAATGGCTGGGAGAAGAACTGCAGAAATTCCTCATGGTGTCCACGCTTCTCCACTCAGCTCTCGGTGGGCTCTGTGGGGTCAGGAGGAGCTCTTCCTCCAGGGTTTTCCCTTTGGCAGAGAAACTGGAGGAACACATTAAACTCCATGCAGCCACTGTCAGTGCTAAAATGTTTCCAAGATCAATGCTGGTGGTAAAATATCTTCGTCTTTCTGATGTTTTTAATATTTTTAATATATTTTAAGATCCTTGGGGAAGGGACCCAGTCCCTAGATCTGCCACTTTCTAGGTGTCCTTTGTCACTTCGACAAGAATCTTTAGTCTACAGAAATACTCTATCTTGGCAAGCTTCTAGACTGTAAGATTTGGGTTGTCCAGTTTATTATTATTATTATTATTATTATTATTATTATTATTATTATTTTATTTACATTTGCATGCATCTTGTATGTCCCTGAAGACTAAATAATGCCTTTAGCCTTTTCAACTTAAAAATACTGCTGGGAAACTTGAAACCAATGAATCTCAGTTTATAAATCTGTAAAATGGAGATAATAACTGCACTTTCTTCACTAGGTTGCTGTGGAAGTTTAATGAGATCATATAAAATACTTAACAAGAAGTTGAATAGTAATTACTTAGTAAAAGTTACAATTAATGATTTCATTCACATTATTTCCATGCTGACACATTCATTTACATATGACATTTCAAGGTTAAAAGAATGGAATAAAAGTAAAAGTACGACAGGCTAGAATATTGCTTTGCAATTCACAAATGGATTTTTCTTTCATTGTGCCATTTACTGCTCCCAGTCACCTGGTGGTCCCATATTTCCATATTTCAGAAGAGGAAACCAAGGCTAATCTCTGGGCGATTCATAAAGAAGTAGGAAGCAGGAACATTTTCCTACACTTCTTTTATGCTTCTATTGTGCCAGAGACAGTCTTGAACATACATAGAAACTGATTTCAACTATTTTTAATGAATGTATCTTTAAACTATATTTTTATAATTTTGACCATGACAAAATGTTCTTTAAATAGAAGTTCCCTATTCCAGGAAATCTCTTTCATTTTCCTTTCATGTCTCTTTCCTTAACAAAATATTAAAGGTAGAAGTGCAGGAACATGTCATACATGCAGAGGCACCTCATGAGATTCTAATCAGCAGGTTTCTGGGACCTTTTCCAAATGAGATGACATAGAGGTACAAAGAATTTAGTGGGGTTTTTTATTTGTTTGTTTGCTTGTTTCCAACAAAAGCTTTTTCCAATTAACCACAGATGAGGTTAATGATAATTTATTGTAGAAAAGCTATGTTGAATCGATGAAGTGTGGCTGTTTTCATGGGAGTTGTGTAGTGATTAAAATGATGTAAGGGGTTCTTAAAGCAGCAAATGACACCTAGTCTAGGTAAGACCATGTGCTAACTCCATTCTGCCTACACATTAGAATCACCTGGAGCATTCAGAAACCACACATTTCTGCACCTCACCCCAAGAGATGAGGACGTAATTGGTCAGCAATGGGGCCTGAAAGCTGATATTAGTACAAAACACTCCAGGCTGTTTCTCATCTGTAGGCATGGTTGAGAATTATTTCTATATTATGTGATAAATGCATTAAAAACTAACAAAACTTAAGGAAAATATACTTTTTAAATTCATTGACATCCTCTAAAAGGGTGTTAAGTGACCTGATCACTAAGAAATTCATTATTCCTTTCCTGTCTTGTCTCTTTAGAAATAAGATGATTGAAGGCCAGAGAAATGGGGCAATCATACCCTAGAATTAGAAGTAGAAAAATCAAGAGCCACCTAATAATATGCTTTGTTAAAGATACCTTTAATCCTACAGAAAAGGAACATCTTGAGAAAGGAAACGTGTCCACCAAGTGTCCCAGCATAATTACGGATGCTTAGAGAGTATGTTACTTGTGAAAAACTGAGCACTAAGAATGGGCTGTGCTGGCTCTGTTTCAGGCTCTGTTGCTGCTCATTTGTTTGGTGATAAAAGCAAGATCCAGGGTTCTCCCATTAGCTTTATCTTCATTTCTGCCTCCCCATCTAAACCCCACGGAGCTATAACATGAACCCAGTTTTGTTATTTTACTGTGAGGAATCAAGCTCCCCTTGTTCATAGGTTATGCCAAAAACTGGAAGAGTCCCAGTGGAGGGAATGTGATTCCAATTTGGGGCTGAAAGTACAACACCCCCCATCCCCTGCGCCGTCAGGTTTAAATTGAGAGCATATTACTCATTTATAGTTAATTTCTCAGCCTGAAGAGTAATCTGGCACATGTGGGCAGTGCAATACATGTTCTCTCAGCTTCTTCCTCAGGGACCCAGACTTTGATGAGCTAGTTGCAACTGAGGGGAAAAGTGAATCAAGGAGAATCCTAGCTAAGCACCTTATTTATGCAGAAAAGAAAATACATGCATTAAAATTAAACAGGGAAAAATTAGGAATAAGAGAGGAGGATTAATACATTTTTCTTGTCTCTAACATTATTTTAAATGTCAAGGCCTGAGGCACGTGGGGGGAGTGAAATGCCATAGTTCTCAAAAGCCATGCACTGAGAAGAAGCATGATTAGAGTGTGTCCGTGTGAGAGAAACCATGCTGTTCATGGGGAAGCTGAGCAGTTGAATGGGTTTTAAACCCAGTGTCATGTGCACAGACTTCTTATAGGTAATAAGAAACTTCAAGGAGATTTTACGGACTTTCCTTTTCACTCCCTTCAAGTGTGTTCTTCTCTAACACCAATGATTGTTATCATCTCCTGCATGATTCTAGTCTCTCTGATTCAGGGAAATAGGCAATGATAAAAAACTCTTCAGGAAAAATATATAGCCCTAACAATAGTGTTTCACCTGTTGCATGTAGGGTCACTATGAGTAGGATATCGACTGGATGGCACCTAACAAGAACAACCTATATATTATTAAGTGAAATTGTATTTGCATGTATTTAAAAAATAGCAATACATGTATGTCACCTAAATATCTCCTTGTTTTGCATTCTGTGGTCAGTCCTTGCTTTGATAGCCAAAAGCAATTCCCAGATCCCCACCTTAGATGTCTACAGTTTATCTAGCCCCTCTTGCTATGTTCCTGAAGGTTTCTGAGGAGGATGCTGCTGCCCTTCAGCATCCGTTCTCCTTTCCCCATTCCATATCTTGCGTATGTCATGGCTGTCATCCTTCCATCTGAATCCATCACATTACACATGACACAAACTCCTCCTCATGTGCTAAACTGTTACTAATGCAACACTGTGGTGCTTAATACTCACACTTGAGATCTAGCAGCAACAGAAGTGTCATCACACCAAGCACAGGGGGCACCTTAAAATGTAATATCAGACATTGCTGTCTAGTCATGTGTTAAGCACTCCTCAGCGAGTATTTCCCACTCTCACCCTCACTTTCTCTCTTAGGATCAGTATGAACTAGGATCTGTTATTTTTGAGTCAAGAATTTCTGCTCTCCCTAAAACCCCTTCTTCAACAACACTTCACTGGAAGTTGGACTGTCCACCAAAGCAATAAATTATTTCAACCAACCCAATCTCTAGTATGCCTACAGTGTAGCACTGTGGTGCCTGATCCAGTCATATCTCAAAAGCTAAGCAGGGTTGGGCCTGGTAAGTACTTGGATGGGAAACTGCCTCAGAACACCAGGTACTGTAGGCTTGGGAGAAGGACCCGGCAACCCAATCCCAAAAATCAATCCAGCATCGAAAACCCTATGAATAGCAGAGAAGCACTGACAATAATGTTTCGTCTGTTGTGCATAGGGTCGCTATGAGTCAGACACTGACTTGAGGGCACCTAACAACAACAACAACAATCTCTACTATAAGGGGTGAAGGGAAAATCTCTCATATTTCACTACATGTAGAAGTTTTAATACCTTTGTAATTAACCTGTATGCTACACTTAATCTAAAAAAGCCCCATTCTGTGTCTTTCTTCCTGTCCTCCCAAAACAATTTGCCCACACTTTGGTCAAGTTGTAACATACTAGCTCTTCCTCACCGCCATCACTATGGCTGAGAACTACTTACCTGGCCTGTAGCATGCCTTGGAACCACCTTCACAGCATCTGCATCGCTGGTCCACAGCCAGCCCAACTTCCAAACAACTACTGTCTGCATAAGTAAAACTTGTGAGCGGGCTAATTTGCCCTTCGTGCTATTCAGTTTTGGTGAAAAAATTCTTTCCTGTCTGCTTTATCAGAAGTATTGTTCCTAGAGTAGAAAGAAGCAGGGAGGGGATTAGAGAGTGGGAACGAAGGTCAGGGAAGAGGAGAAGGGGAAGGGAATCGATGTAGAAGGGTAAAGGGGTAGAAGAAAATCTCAAAATATGTGATGCAACTATATGAATGTTGTTTTTAGGTGCATAGGAAAAAATGGGAGAAAGAAAAAAATCTATGAGAATATAACCCATGATTACATATGATTCTTCTTGTTGCTAGGTGTCGACTCTTATTTCATATTAATTAAAAGTCCTACTTTTTAAAATTTTCTCGTTTTTCCTTCTCTTCATTAGTTTAAATGGTTCTGTAAAATATTTAAGTAGATGAATGAGTAAGCAACAGTGTTGTAACAGTTGCATAATGGATAGAGAAAAGGACTTATTACACTGTACTCCACCAACATTTATTAAGAAAAAAGAAAAAAAATTGTTGCTCCTTTTCCTTCTCCTCACCTGCTTTCTGTAGTGAAGCTGCTGGGCACCTACAGCCAAGGGAGCAGGGGAAGACATGAGGTAAGCTGTTCACTTCCCAGAAGCATTATATTTTAATGTGCATTACAATCTTAAGCCAAGATTGCTTGAAGCAAAGGCATCTCTGGCTGTGAGATATTAATCATCCAAAAGCCAGTGGGGAATATGTCTTTGAAAGAAAGGAGTTTTCCAAGTTCCTGGAATCCTACAACATAGCATGACCTCCTATGCCACCTTTCCTTCTGTCTCCTCCTTCACAGATGTTGTTGTTGTTGTTGCTGTTGTTATTGTTAGGTGCTGTCCAGTCAGACCCAACTCATGGTGACCCTATATACAGCAGAATGAAACACTCTCGGATACCGTGCCATGGCTGGCACTATTGTCATACTTACTTTAATGTCGTTGTTGTTGCGAGGTGCTGTTTGGACAAGATGCAAACAGAGTCATGCCTTCTTCCAATCCAGGGCATTGGTTCAACATCTCAAACTTGTCCTTATTTTTGTCCTTCAAATGGATCACAGGCCTGACCTCCTAGTAGACACTCAATAGTTGCCTGCAGCTGTACCACCATGGTATCTGATCCCGGCAGATCTCAGAAGCTAAGCAGGGTTGGGTCTGGTTAGTACTTGGATGGGAGACTGCCTGGGAAGACCAAGTACTGTAGGCTACAGACAAGTAACTGGCAGCCTACTCCCCAAACAATCAGCCATTGAAAACCCTAGGAATAGCACAGAAGCACTGATATAGTGCCCGGCATGGCAGCGTTAGGGAGTGTTTCATTCTGTTGTACATAGGATTGTTATGAATCAGACCCAACTTGACAGTACCCAACAACAACAATAACAACACTCAATAGTTACCCAATGTTGGTCTTATAAAACACTAATTGATTTCTTACTGTCAGAAATATACATTTCTCTTCCCTTTAAGAGTTAAACTGTAAACTTGACAATCAGGCTTGGAATAGTGCCAGGTAAATATTCAGTGACCAGCATTATGTCACAGTGGTTAGGATTGTGAGTCAGACCCCTTGGGTCTGAAACTCAGCTAGAACACTAACCAGGTGACTGAGGGCAGGTTATTTAATATGTCTGGCTTAGTTTTGTCATATGTGAAATGGGGATAATAAAGTGCCTGCCTCATGGGTTTGTTGTAGGAACGAAATGAGACTATTTCTGTTTAATGATTTAAACAGTGGGTAGAAAAAATTCAAATATGACTCCTCGTGTCTGTATTTACTGAGATATCTGTGATAGGTGTAAATATCAGGTGACTGACTATAAAGCTAAATTCAGAAATTACAGAGGAAAGTGCAACAAATCAGCTACAAAACTCAAGAACTCCCAGACTCTGAAACTACAAAATATAAAAAAAGGAAAAAGAGAGAAACCACTTATAAAAGAGATGTTTTTTGGAAAGAGCCAAGAACTGTAGCTATTCTTAATACCTAAAATTCTTCTTGAGGTGGGTGGTTGAGTTGTGTGGTTTTGTTATCATTTAATCCACTGCTTTTTAACTTTGAAGTGAGAAAGGACTTCAGCAGGACCTCTTTGAGAACTGGATATAACTTGTTAGAGTTGGTGGACATTGGGAAGTGGATCCTCAGTCTTAAGGGGTGAAGAAGCACAGATGTGCTCAGTGCCTGGGAGCAGAGAAGGAGGGTGCTTCTGGGTAGGGGCAGCCTGCACAGCCAGTACTTATCAGGGCAAAAGAAAAAGCAGCACTCCTGCATGCTGGCTACTCAGAAGACAGAAAATTACCTGGTATACCACAGCAACTAACAACAACAACAGTACTGTCAGCATGAGCTTCTAGGGAGGGGTGGAAGGTTCTAACAGCTTAAGCTGGAGGGGAGTGTCAATGTGTTAAAGGAATCACATGCAACCACCAACAGAGATGTGTCAGTTCAGTTGTTCCAAGAGGGAAGGCCCACCTAGTCACTGTAGTGAGATTGGAAAAGAATCAAGGAAGTGTTCCTGAGAGAAATGGCCAGTTTTTTCAACATTTGTTAAAGAGGAACATTAAAGGAAAACCTTTTATTCTCTTTTCTCTTTACCCCCCAAAGGATCAGGGCAGGCTAACAAGTTGGTTGGTTGTATTAGTAAGAGCTCTCCAGAGAAACAAACTAATGGGATGTGTATATCGTGTGTGTGTGTGTGTGTGTGTGTGTGTGTGTATGTTAGGCAGGACCTGTTAAAAAATGGCATCTTCTTATAAGGTAGTGCCTTCTTCTACCCATTATCCCCCAGTCCTCAAAAAGCCCACCAAAAAAGCCAGCCAAAACCTCACTCCAAATCTGCCCAGGTATGGCAACTGGTAACTTTTCCTTTTCCCTCTTCCAGACTATCAGAACCCTCCACTTCCGACCTATCCTGATGTGACACATCAATCACCCCTTCCCTCTCCCATCTAGAGCCCATAAAATTCTCCCCGCTTCTGAGAGATAGAGAGAAAGAGAGACAGAGAGACAGAGAGAGAGAGAGAGAGAGAGAGAGAGAGAGAGGAAAAGAAAGAGAGAGAGAGAGAGAGAGAAAGAGAGAGAGAGAGAGAGGATTTATTTTAAGGAATTGGCTCATGTGATCATGGAAGCTGGCAAGCCCAAAAGCTGCAGGGTTAGTTGTCAAGCTAGAGACCCAGGGAAAAGTTGTAGTTTGTGTCCAAAGACAGTCTTCTGGCAGAATTCATTGTAGCTTAAGAGAAATCAGGTTTTCTTTCTCTTAAGACCTTCCGCTGATTTGATGAGGTTCACCAGGGTATATAGGGGAATATGCTTTACTCAAATTCTATTGATGTAAATATTAATCTCATCTCAAAATACTTCCCCAGAAACATCCAGAATCACATGTGACCAAACATCTGGGTATTGTGACCTCTCTAAGTTGACACACAAATTTTACATCACAAGTGGGGTACCAGGGAGAGGACTAGGGCATGAGAGATATTGCTTTCCAACTTTGGGTGTGCAGACATGGGGAAGGAGGGCTGAAGATCTGATGTTGATCACATGGTGAGTTTGATTTTTTATGTGCTAGAGATTCTAATTTTTTTCATGAAAGAATCTGTGTAACCTAAAGGGGACTTGGGATACTGGAAAAGAAAGACATTATCTTTCCTGATCAAGGGAAGATACTAACATTTTTAAAAGTGTAATAGAATATCAAAAAGAACAACAACAACAAAAGTCTTTTTACTACTCTGTAAGTCTGCATGTAAAGTATACTAGTTATAGATACCTGGTATATAGTAAATATTCAATAAATATTCATTATTAGCATGTGTATATGTGCATGTGATAATTTACTGAAAATAAAACATAAAATTGACATCCTTTCATACATATGCTTTCTTGATAGTCACACATAATTTTGCCTGTAATAGTGGCATGCATTTTACCGAAGTGCTTTAATAGGTGAAAAGAACAATTTAAAGAATATATTTATATCTTTTATAAAGTTAAATGAAAATGGCTATGATTTACGTTTTGGTGTTTCATGCAAATATGTCTTGTATATTTTGCTCTGTGGTGGGATACATAAAAACCTTAACATTTAAGCTGGGCATGGGGATACATGCCTATAATCCTAGTAACTCAGGAGGTGGAGCCAGGAGGATAGCAAGTTCTAGGCCAGTGGCTGCCTGTGTAACTTAGGGAAACCCTGACTCAAAATATAAGAAATGAGCTGGGTGTGTAGCCCAGCGGAAGAACACTTGCAAAGTATTGTGAGGCTCTAGTTTCAATCCTTTTAACACCACAGGAAAAAAAAAATTTAAATGTACTCATGCTATTGGTAGAGTTGTCTACTTGGTATTTATCATTGTCTGTAGCTTGGAGGCACTGTTGGCCCTCAGTAAACAACTACCTTGCTCAATTTAAGTAGTGCTGGGGTTTAGCTCAGTTGGAAGAGTGCTACTCTGTACTCTGTGAGGCCCTGGGTTCAATCCCCAGTACTGCAAAAATGGGAAAAGGACTTGGCAAGCAATCCGGAAACAATCAGTCATTGAAAACTCCATGAATAGCAGAAAAGCACTGACAATAGTGCCAGGCATGGCACAGTGTCGGGGAGTGCTTCCTTCTGTTGTACGTAGGGTTGCTGTGAGTCAGATTCCACTCAATGGCACCTACCAACAACAACAACAACAGTTTAAATAGGAAGGTGTAATGAATTGAATTTTCTTATTGTTCTGCCCTCTTCTTTCCCCTCTCCCCATTTGTTTTTCTCTTCACAGTATACCTGCCTACTCTGCCACTGTGGATTCCAGGAAATATAGTTGCAGCTGGTACTGAAAGTAAAGTGATAAGCTGAGACCCCAGTTAAAATGACCCAACCCTTGCATCCAAAAGTACATTTTCCGATGTTATTCTCTTGGATGTGTAAGCAGCCTTTTAGGAGATGCTTTTAAAGTTGGAGATAAAGATCATAGATAAAAATAAACTTGATGTCTAGATATAAGGATATAAAAGGCTTGCATTAGGACAGCGATTGGCTCTATTACACAAATGAACCCTTCCAGTTACAGCATTAGTGGGTTTAATTTGACCATGGGCTACACTATAGCTTTTTCTTTCTCTTCTTTTTTGTTTGTGTTTTATTATGTATTAGTCAAGAAATTTAGCACTAGATTATGCAACACTTTACCCAAAATTGTTATAGAAATCTTATCTATTTTAAAATTTCTGCTAAAGTACTAAATTGAAGTACTAGCTCAATTTATTCATATATGAAAATGAGACGTATGGTTAAGCTCATGGGATTTATGACCCAAAATATGTTACTGTAGTGGGCCAGTATTTAAAAAGAGAGGTGGATGGGGAATGGCAATGTGTTAAGTCTTAATTTCTTAAACAATAATGGGAACCACTTGGCTGCATGCTTTGGCAACATATGCCATGTTAAATAACTTGTGGTTAGGGTTTAAACAAGATTCATGCTGGAAAATCAAGCAGTTTCAGGAGCTCTATTCTCATTCCATGAGACCACTTTGAAAACAAGACAGTGCCAAGTTTTTGAAAGTGGGATAGAAAGAATGTAAGTCTCATCTTTGACTCTTCAGTGCTGTATAAATCAAAAGTCTTGCCAGCCAGGAGACAGAATGAACACCAGAGTCCACAAGGATGCCGGCAATTGCTCGGGTAAATGTTGGATGTCGGAAATTGAAGTTGTGACACTGTGCTCATACTAAACAGCAGGAAGCAGGAGATCCTCAGATTTTCTATTGATTTAAGTGGTTGATACCTTTGGCAACCTGTGGCTTTTTGTTAAAGCTCTGCAAAGTGCTTTGTAATAAAAAAAATAGCGCTTCTTTCATCAGTTCTCTAATAAATCATGATCACCTGATATTTCTTGAACATTTATGTGATAGATAGTAAAATTAGGTAACATTACTATAAATGAGAAATACAAAAAAGAGAGCAAACTTCCATTAAGATGTAAAGAAGAAAAAATTGATTTAGAAAGAAAAATGTCTATTTTGTCCATTTTGACTCTGGTATTCCCCATGATTGCATCACTTTGCTAGCTCTCATTGCCAGCCTTGTCTATATTCTTTTCAGACTGGGAATTCATTTTTATAAGTTTGCAAGATTCTTTCTTTTTCCATCTTTTAAAGAGTGGGTTCCTCATCTCCGAAAGCTGCTGAAAGGCAGGTCTTGCCAATGCTCCAAGAGCTGAAAATGTGAGAAGGTGGTGAAACTGGCCACACTTTCTTTGCCAGGAGCACAGAACTTTCCACTTAGGTTCCCAGGAAGGTAAACATGCCCAGGAACAGAACAGGAGGTCCTCTGTGGGCAAACATGACATGCATCCCATGTGACCTCTGTCTACCCTTGCAAGGCAAAGGGCAAAAGTAGTCAGCATCTCTTGCCACTGAGATCAGCAGGGACAACTGGCAGGCAGAGGGCTTTGGGAAGGAGCAAGGCAAGGACACAGCAGTATTTCTGAGTGTAGTGATATGGTAATGATACTGCAGGACACCTTTAATCTCAGTCCATCTCCACTACCTGTCACATTTCCCTGTGGGAAGTAGCAGTTACACTTACTGTGATTTGTTATGAAACCACTGTCCTGTTGCTCTCAAATAGCAAGGGAATATCTATAATTTATAATATGTGGCATATGAAAATGCAAGACCCTGTTCATTTTAATTGGGCTCCTGATGAGGACAGAGGATTCTGAGCTGCTATGGTGGCTTGGTGGGGGGGCTTCTGTCAGTATATGGAATTAGTGGCAATCACTGTGAACACCTTTTTAATAAAGATGATAAATAAATATGGAATGAGACTTCGGGGCCAAATTTGAGTTAGTATCATTTAATTTCTTCTTGTATTTCCAGCCAATTAAATGAATGGGTGCCTATGGTAATTAAACTCACTTTGATAATTAGACACTAAGGATTCTTAAATTACTGGATCTTAATGAATATTTCCCAAGTATGGTCTCTGTGTTCTAAATGCTGCCAAATAGAATTTTCCTCATTTTCACTAAAATATGTTGTTGTTGTTGTTAGGTGCCGTAGAGTTGGTATCCAACTCATAGCGACCCTCATAGGGTTTTCAATGGCTGACTGTTTTGGGATTCCCTTGGAAGTGGATTGCCAGGTCCTTCTCCCATGGTACAATTATAGATAGTATTTAATGTAGATATCACAAACATCCTTGCTTTGGCCAGGTGTGGTGACTCATACCTGTAATCCTGGCAAATCAGAAGACAGAGGTAGGAGGATCAGCAGGGGTGTGTTGGGTCCCTGTTCAGGCACCAACTATGTTGGGCCCCACGTTCGGGCGCCAAATCTATGAGGGGCGCGCGCCTCCCGGTCCGGCCTGAAGGTTCGGACTGGCTGCGCCGCCGCGCACACAGATACTAAACACAATTCACTCAGGACCCTCAGGTGAGGGGCACAGACTCCCTTGGCCCTCGGGACCCTGGAGGAGACGGGAGAAAGGAAAAGCCTCAGGCACTTTTGCCTTCCAGGGGCAAACACCTGTGTTGGTCGTCTCGGTGGTCAGGAGGAGACAGCTGTTGCTTCCTCGGTGATCAGACGGAGAGCAGGTTCTTTTCCTTGTTGAGGATTGCAATGGGAGAGCGTTTTTTCCTCATCAAAGGTTCGGGGGAGAGCAGCGGGAGAGGCGCGTCCTCATCTGTGGTCCGGGCAGGAACAGGCCAGAAGGTGCAGAAAGGGATGCCAGAAAGGCCGTGCCAAAAAAGGTCAAGCTGCCGCAGCGCAGCTCTTTATATAGTTCGCCCACAGAATGGCCTGAACCAATCAGCTTTCAGCCCAATTGTCCAATCAGGAAGGGTTTTGTACAAACATGCAACCAAGTTACTTTCATTTTCCCTAGATTTCTAACTTACAAACCAGATATTCAAACGCCATTTTCCCAGTTTGGGAGTTTTTGCCAATTTCCTCCCAATTTTTCCCTACATATCCCTCTTTTTCTTTTAATTTTTTTAATTTGATGGCCATGTTCTCTGAATAATTGTATCATTATAGAATGTTTTAGGTTCTGATCATTCACATTGCATTTTACATTTTGAACTCTCCTGGTGACTATACATACAATTGTAATCATAAGGCATACAGCAGTAATCATAACAAATAACATAGCAGTTTTAAAAGTCTTTTAACAGTTCCCTGGAGTAAGGCCAAGGCTGGTGAGTCTGGCCTTAGCCGATGTTATCTAACTGGTACCCAAATTCCCTTTCTTACACATAACAAATAGATGTTCTCTTTTTTATAGTCCATACTCAGAGGTATTTACATAGACATACAAATTACATTGTTTACAAAAGATTGACCCATCCATCTTGTTCCATTTTGTCTCCCCTCTTAACATTACATATAGGAGTCTTACACAAGTTCTTAATTTCATTCTAGCCTTTTTACCAGGATCTGAAGTGCTTACTGCCCAAGGAGGTCTAATTGTAGCCATCAACTCCCACAGGTGTACTTGTGGAGGTGCCTTTTCTGTTACCTGGAGTGAAGGTGGGATTAGTTTGTAGTCCATAACATACTTTTAACAATGCAGGTGCCAATTATATGAGCCCTTTCACTAAACCTGTG
>VMDO01010586.1:30106-70902 GCA_007922755.1 Pedetes capensis | reverse complement strand
GCCACATATGTGGGTGAATTTAAGATGGTATATAAAAATAGCTAAGGCTATCTTGTAGCTTGTTGGTTGTGATTGGCATAACCCTTACGAAAGTTAGTTGGGCAGTAACTGTTAAAAATCTAAATGTTTAGTTCTTTTGACTTAGTATTTCTAGTTCTAACAATTTATATGATAGAAATATTACAGCAGCTGTTTGTAATAGTTAAAAACTATCAGCAAGTCAAACGTCTATCACAAAAGGATGGATTAAGTAAATGGTCATCTCTTCACTTCACCTTATTACAGTTATCAACCAGACATCGTGGCACACACCTACAAACCCAGTGACTTGGGACACAGGAGGATTGTGAGTTCGATACCAGAGGCAGCCTATGCAACTTACAGAGACCCTGTCTCAAAATAAAAAATAAAAAATGGCCTCCTAGCACCCCCCCAACAAAATATACACATACACACATATATTTAAAAGGATGAAGCCTGTCCATATGTTCTAACATGGAAGGATGTCCACTTAAAATAAATGACAAAAAATTATATCCATTAGGTTAAGAAGAGAGATTGAGAAGCATGGAGGTATGTGCTCAAAGATTTGTGCGAGCACGCGCGCGCATACACACACACACACACACACACACACACACACTTTTTTCTTCAAACTTAACAGCTATCTAGGGGTTTATAGGATTGTTCCACTTTTTAATGTATTTCCAAAATAGATATTTTTCTACAGTATACCAGTAATTCTACAGTATACAGTGCACCTCACCAGTACACACATAAACACATTTTTAAAAAATAACTTTTAGTGTAACACTTTGTGATTTGAAATTGTGTAGTTGAATAAATCATTTAGCCTGTGGTATAGTATTTAACTTTCTGTATCATTCCACTGTTTCTGTGTGTGTGTGTGTGTGTGTGTGTGTGTGTGTGTGTGTGTGTATTTACATTTGTCTTTAATATATAATACAATCTTTGGGAGCAAAATTGATCTTTTATTTGTTCATATTCTCTGCCCCATCCCATCTCTGTTACTATTATGTAATGCTTTACACATAGCAGACTATCTGTAAATGTTTGTGCTTTTTGTTTGTTTTTTGGGATTTTTTGAGACAAGGTCTCATTGGGTAGCTCAGGCTGTCCTAGAACTCACTATATACACCAGACCAGTCTGGCCTTGAATTTGAATTGATCCTCCTGCCTCAGCCTCCTGAGTCCTGGGATTACAGGCGTGTGTCACCATATCCGGCTCCGTATTTTTTAGAATATAAAGTAGTAATTATTCCATATAGCAGTTGAAATCCAATGCAGCAGTCTGTAGTACAGTTACTTGACCCACTGGCACACTTCTTTCTCCTCCCCTTTATAACCACTGATACTGTCAAAACAAAGCTAAGCAACACTGAAACAAAGAAGAGCTCTACTTTCCTGTCTCCTCCAGCTACTAACAGTAAAACACCGAGTTCTCCTGACTTCTAGGCAGAAGAGGATTCAGTTTCTGGGAACAGAATTCCTGTTTCTCACTGGGCTGCTTTTTTTCCTTTTTATGTTGTTTCCTTTTCATTAAAATAGAAGGAAAAATAGTCCCAAGCTCTTCTACCTTTGTAGTGCAACTTAATTACATACAGCATTTAGAATGTTTGACCTAAAGACAATTAGGACTTAGTCATAAAGGTGGTATCTTCCTCCCTCTTCCTCCTCCTCCTCCTTTCTCTCTCTCTCTCTCTCTCTCTCTCTCTCTCTCTCTTTCTTTCTCTCTCCCTTCCCTCCATCCCTCCCCTTTTTTTTGGCAGGGCAGTACTGGGGGTTGAATCCAGGGCCTCACACATAGTATAGGCAAGTGCTGTACCACTGAGGTGCACCCTTACCCCTTTTTATTTTTTATTTAGTGACAGAGTCTCACTTAGTTGCCCAGGCTACCCCTGACCTTGAACTTGCAATCCTCCTGCCTCAGCTTCTGGAGTCACTGGGATTACAGGGGTGCACCATAGTGCCTGGCTCCCTCTTTTCCTTTTGGAGGTGTTGGGCGTTGAACCACTGTACATACGTGCCTGTACGTACATGTGCTTTGTCATTGGCCTACATCCCCAGCCCTATTAATTATTTTTAAATATTTATGCTTTTAAATGTTTTATATATAGCACTGTGTTTTTTCTTTTCCTTGAGACAGTGTCTTGCTATGTAGCCCATGCTGACCTCAAACTCAAGATCCTCCTGGATCCTTCCTGAGTGCCAGAATTACAGGCATGTACCACCATGCCCTGCAGCATTATGCCGTTAAAAGTAAGGTGTTATATTTTTAAATCCAAAAGATAAACTTACTTGTAGATGACTTTCAGCTGAAGGAGAGGAAATTTCTGCTAAGAGAGATAGAATGAAGTGGTTGCCCAAATCCTCCCACAGACAACAATGAGAAGATCTGGGAAAAATCTAAGAAATAGGTAAAAGCACCTAAAAAATTCTACAAGGAATCTGGAAAAGCAAACATTACATATTTATAATTTCCTTCCTTCCTTTTCTCCTTCTCCTTCCTCCCTTCCTTCCTTTCTTTTTCTTCCTCTTTCTCTCTCTCTTTCCTTCTTTCTCTCTCCACAAAGTGTGCTCCCATCCCCATGGTGACTAAGGTGGAATGAAACAACAGTGGAAAACTGCAGCCATACAGGTAGGAATTACCAGGGAAGGAAGGTTAAGTATGCAAGCCTAGTAGGAAAATTCAGGGGTAGGTCCTGGAAGCAAGAGCGAATTGCAGAAAGGAGGACATCAAACATCTCAGTAAAGATTCTGCCCAAATTCGTGGTTAACTGTTAAACTCATTCTAAATACATAGAAGAAACCCCAGCCAAACAAAATAAAAACCAACCAGATAACCAAAGAAAAAAAAAGTGGGCAGAGGCCAGAAAGGATTCTCCATTTGAAAGACAGACTTCAACTAAATAAGATTTGTGAGCTTGATTATTTTTTCTTCCTGCTGCTCCTTACTTATACCATACTGTAGATGAAACTTAAGGCCTTGTGCGTGCTAGGCAAGTGCTCCACCACTGAGCTGCACCCCCTACTTTCCACCCCCACTTTCTTTTATTTTGAGACAAGGTCTCACTAAGTTGCACAGGTGCCTCTGCTTCAAACTCGTTATCCTCCTGCCTCAGCCTCCTAACTTTCTGGGATTATGGCCATGTGCAACAGTGCCCAGCTCTTGGGTTGGTTGGTTGGTTGGTTGGTTTTGAGTCAAGCTCTCATTAAGTTATGCAGGCTCCCTCTGGCCTCAAACTTTTGATCCTCCTGCCTCTGCCTCCTGAGTCAATATGATTATAGGCATGCCAGTGCCTGCTGCCTTGATGCTTTTTTAACTAAGCAAACTGTGTTCCTATACTGTGCATAGCTCAGGCAGTAGAAAGATGAAGCCTTAGTGGCTCAGGGTGTCGCTGGACAAACCCTGACACTGGCAGTGCAATGGAAAATTAGGGGGAAATCACAAAAATCACAGAGTATGAGCCCCTAAGTCTGAGTATAAGGTGCCTAAATCCTTGGCTGTCTTCCACATTACACAGGTGCAGGGGATACCCCAGGGTGCTAGGCTAAAAATGCAGCAGCTAGAAGCTGCAAGAACTGAGCAGAGATACCAGCTGCTGCATCCCACAGAAGATGCATATTTGCAGTTTGAACATAGGCAAGTTCACTACCTACTAGGAAACAAACAAAAACTCCCAACATCCTCAGGAGGACACAGCAGCATCCAGAATGCTTTAATCTTTTGTCTGTAATGTCCACTTTTCTGTCCACAATTACCAGACATGTAAAGAAGCAGGAAAATGTAATTCATACTGAAAAATAAAAGCAATTAATAGGCACTGATTCTGAGTGTCTGAATACAGATGTTGGATTTTGCAGGCAACTTCAAAGCAACTATTATACTTAGGGGTAAAGAATTATAGACAAATGATCAAAGAATTAAAGGAAAATGAATAGATTGTAACTAAGACATGGAAACAAAACATGGAAGGTGTAGAGCTGAAATAAAATAGTAACTAAAATTAAAATCTCATAGATGTGCTCAACAGCAGTTTTGAAATGGCAGAAGAATCTGTGTACTTGAAAGTAGATGAAATAGAAATTAACCCCATTGAAAGAAGAGAGGGGGAAAATTGTAGAAAAGTGAATGGAGCCTCTGAGACTTATAGGACAATATCATGCGGTCTAATGCAGCTATGATTGGGATTCTATGAAGGGAAGAGAAAAATGGGAGAACAATGTTTGAAGAAATAAAAGCCCCACACCTGATGTAAAACATTAATTTATGGATTCAGGAAGTTTATTGTAATCTAAGTACAAGAAGAAGTACTTCCGTTGGCATCACAGTCAAGATGCTGATACCAAAGATGAAAAGGAAAATTTAAAAGCAGATAGAGAAAAAAAATGATACATTACCTAAAAGGGATCAGTGTTACATTTATGGCTGAAACAATGGGAATTAGAAGACACTAGAACAATATGGTCAAATATTGAACTTAAAAACCCTATCAACCAAGAATTCAAAATTCAGAAAAACTTCTTTCAAAAGTGAGTGTTAAAATAAAGACATTTTCAAATAAGCAAAAATTGAGAGAATTCATCACTAGGAGACTTTAAGGAAATGTTGAGGATGGAAGGTATTCTGGTTTGACTCTAAAATGTCCCTCAAAGGTCATGTGTGGTGGCTCTGTCTTGGGAAGCTACGGAACTTTGGAAAGTGGGACCTAGCTTTGTGGAAGTAGGTCACCTGGGGGCCGGTGTTTGGAGGTTTTATGTGGGCCCTGGTTCCAGCGATTGCTCTCTGCTTCTGGATCACCAGGATGTGAGGTTCTCTTCCACACGCCCTGCCACCTGCCAAGCCTCTGTGGACTGAAATCCTCCAAACCATGAACCTGGATGAATCATTGCTTTCATCAGTTTGGTTCTATCAGGTATTTTGCCACAGCAAAGCACAAACTGACCAATGCAAAGGGAAATGACCTTAGATAGTAACTCATATCTATAAGAAGAGAAGAAGGGTACTGGAAATGTTAAATATGTAGGTATATTAGAAGATCACTTATGAGGGGCTGAGAATGTAATTTGGTGGTAGAGCACTTGGATCATGTGTCAGGTCCTGGATTCCATCCTCAGTCTTGGGGAAAAGAAGACTATTTATTTTTTCTTATCTAATTTCTTAAAAGGACTGGGATTTAGCTCAGTTAGCAGAGGGCTGCTCTATAGTCTCTGAGGTCCTGAGTTCAATTCCCAGCACCACAAAAATGGGAGAAGGATGTAGCAATCCACTCCCTAGGCAATCTCGAAACAATCGGCCATTGAAAACCCTGTGAGGGTCGCTATGAGTTGGGCATGACTCGACTGGCACCTAACAACAACAACAACATCCGTACACACTGCAGTCCCAAAGACATGCCATATGAAAGAAGCCAGGCCTAAAGGTATGTATTTGTATGATTCTGCCTGTATAAAAATCTAAAAGATGCAAATCAACGTATAGTGCAAGAGAGCAGATCCGAGGTTGCCTGGGTCTTAGAGTGGCTGAGACTGATAGCAAAGAGGTACAGAGGAACTAACTAACTTTGTGTGTGTGTATGTGATACTGGGGGTGTCAACCCCAGGCCCTTACACATTTTTTGTGAGCACTTTCCTGCCAAGCTGCACCCAGCCCCTTTTTAAATTTATTTTTTAATCTTGAGACAGGGTCTCTGTACGTTATGCAGGCTGCCTCTGGTCTCCAACCTGTAATTCTCCTGCCTCCACCTCCGTAGTTGCTGGGACCATAGGCATACAGTGCCGCGCCAGGCCGGTAAGCTTTTTTCTTCTTTTTTTTTTTTTTTGAAATCCTTTATGGGTAATTTTCAGTGTCCATCTTAATGGGTCTTGTTGTGACATCTCCATACATGCATTTCTAGTTATCTCCTTAGCAGTCCTTTCTTACATATGAGCAGAATGTCAGGATCTCCAAACATTTGAAGAAAGCCTGTACCCTGAAAGACAAATTCCTCACAGAGGTAGGATGGGAACCAAGTACAGAATGCTAGGTAAAGGAGCTATTTGGGAATGTTCTTGAATTGAAACTGCCTCTAAGTGAAGACTACAGTCAAGAAGTTAGAAGATAAAGTTGAAGAAATCTTCTGGTAAAGTAAAGTAGTCGGTCAGAGGGGCAGACAAGAGGGAAGGAAAGAAAAAGGTGTATAGGAGGGCCAATATCTGACTCACAGGAACTCTAGAAAGAGAAGATGAAGGGCAGAACCTTAGTAAAGTAACAGTGAAAGAGGGTTTTCCCAAATGTTCAGGTCTCAGGTTGATACAGGCCCACCCAATGTCTAAAATGAAAATAGTAAATGAAAAAGACCCTCAACAAAGTCCACCGGAGAACTCCCAGTACAGAATATCTAAAATGGAAAAACTTAGATATCACCTGTGTTGGAGTACCTGCATCTATCTTTAGACAATTTATTACTTACATTACTTAAAATTATGAAGGTAAATACCAGGAGAGTTATAGCATATAGAAGTGGGGAGAGATGAAAAATTAGACTTGTTGATTAAGCCTGGTAGCAACATTTGATCTTTCAAGTATAGTAATGCTTTCTTATGCACAGTTTTACTTCCTGAGATTTCAGTTACCTACAGTCAACCACAGGAGAAGGACCTGGCAGTCCACTCCCAAAACAGTCCACCATTGAAAACTGACAGTAGCGCCGGGCATGGCACAGTGTCGGAGAGTGCTTCATTCAGTTGTACATAGGGTCACTATGAGTCGGACCCAGCTCTGCAGCACCTAATAACAACAACAACAGTCAATCACAGCCATAAAGTATTAAGTAGAAAGTTCCGGAAACAGTTCTTTAGTTTTAAATTGCACACTGCTCTGAGTAGCATAACAAATTCTCACGTTGTCCCAGTCCATTCTGCCCAGGATGTGAATCATCTCTTTGTCTGGCATATCCATGCCATATGGCTGCCCGCCTGTTAGGCACTTAGTAGCTGTCTCAGTAATCAGATGAGCTGGGGTGGTATCTCAGTGTTTGTGTTCAAGTAACCCTTACTTGACTTAATGATGGCCCCAAAGAGCAAGAATAGTGATACTGGCAATTTTATATGCCAGAAAGAAGCCGTAAAGTGCTTCCTTTAAGTGAAAAGGTAAAAAAGTACAATAACATATTTTGAGAGACCTCAGTCAAGTAAATGTTATTACTGTCGTTATAATTGTTCTATTTTAGTTATTGTTGCTAATCTCTTGCCTGTTTTTTTTTTGTTGTTGTTGTTGCTGTTGCTGTTATTTGCTTGCTTGCTCTTTGGTATCGGGAGGTTGAACCTAGGGCCTTGTGCATACTTTGCAAGTGCTCTACCACTGAGCTGCACCCCTAGACCCTTTTCTGGTTTTTTAATCTTGAGATAGTCTTGCTAAGTTACCAGGCTGCCTCTGGCCTCAAACTTGGGATCCTCCTGCCTCCGCCTCCTGAGTTGCTGGGATTATATGCACCACCACACCTGGCTCTTGCCTACTTTATGAATTAAACTATATCATGGGCATGTATGTAGAGTAAAAATCATGTTGTTGTTAGGTGCCATCAAGTCAGGTGTGACTCATAGCAACCCTCTGTACAACAGAACAAAACACTACTGGATGCCATGCCATGAGCATGATCTTTTTTATGCTTAAGCTCATTGTTGCAGACACTGTGTCAATCCATCTAGTTGAGGGTCTTCCCTTTTTTCGTTAACCCTCCACTCTCCCAAACATGATGTCCTTCTCCAAGGATTGTGCTGTGTATGTGTAGGGTTCAGTACGATCTGTGGTTTTAGACACACCCTAGGATTCTCAGAACATATCCCCTTATGGATAAGTGGGGAGTGTATAGTGTACACCTCCTCTTCTGATACAAATAAAAATTACATTTTAAGAAAGAGAGACGTGAGGAGGAGACTCCTTATTCGGCCTCTGGAGGTTGGTGTGTGATGGAGTTGCAAAAGTCTTCATATAACCACGAGTAGAGTGAGTGAGCCACACTGCAGATGACAATGTACATAACTCTCCACATACTCGTTTTTAGAATGAAATTCCGTAATTACCTTTAACATTGCGTGTAGGGTGAATTCATATTACATATTTGATGTTCTTCAATCCATTGCCATTGACTTTCTTGTTTGGGGGTTGGTTTTTGTATGTATGTATGTATTTAGATGGGAATTGAACCCAGGGCCTTGGACATACTAGGCAAGTGCTCTATCACTGAGCTATAGCCTCAGCTACATTGATATTGGGCTGGGATTTGGCTCAGTTTGTAGAGCGCTGCACTGCAGTCTCTGAGGTCCCAAGTTCAATTCCCAGCACCGCAAAAATGGGAGAAGGGCCTGGCAATCCACTCCCAAGGCAATCCCAAAACAGTCAGCCATTGAAAACCCTATGAGGGTCGCTATGAGTCGGATACCGACTCGACGGCACCTAACAACAACAACATTGATACTGTTTGAGATGTTTCAGTTGTTACATCTTTGGCCACTGAATGCCCTTTAAAAAAGTGTTCAAATGACAGTAGCTTTTGGTATCATGCTTTCTGGTAAGACAAGATTTTCTAGGCTTATCTTGTATATTTCCTACCCTAGACATAGAATCCATCATTTTCCTTTTTGAGAAAAATGGTATTGAGAGGCCACAGCTGGAAGGCATTCAAGAAACAACTGGAGAAGAGTTGCCTCCTCAAAGTAGAGTCAACCTTAATGATAGGAATGGAGTAAACCCCCTGGGACCTCCTTTTGCTGATGTGACATGACTCAAAATGAGAAGAAACCAAGTGGCTGCAACATTGGGCTCAAACATAAAAAGATCCTGTGCATGGCACAGTGTTGGGTAGTGTTTTGTCCTGTAGTATATACGGTCACTATGAGTTGGACCCGACTCAACAGCACCTAACAACAACAGTCCAAGTAGTGGGGTGCTTATTGCTACTGAAATAGTCTTTGCTTCTAGGCCTTCTCAGTGGTCAGAATAAAAGATTCTTCTTATTTCTCTCTTTTAAAAAAAATCTTGGTTATATAGTGATAGTAAAAGTTGAAGTTTGCAGAGTTTTTAATTTTTTATTGGCATTTCTTTCATACTGAAAACTTTATTCTTAAGTGACATTAACACAATTGCTATTTGCTTTATCCTATCCTATATAAAATATTTTGAAAGTAACACCGTGGTTGTTACTAACAAGGTGATTACTCAGTTCAGGTTAGGATTTCTTTGCAGTTCTTCTCGTTCTTAGCATATGTCCCATTGGGAAGATGACTGCCATGCTCAGTTTAGAACTGAGCAAGTTTAGAAGAGCAAAGAATCCCTCCCAAGCTAGGGAGAGGCTCTTCCTGTGGGACATGAGCATACATTTGTTTTTATCTCTTTTGTTGATTTATGAAAGATGTATTGACTTTCTTACATGAAAGATGAGAATTTAATATACAGCCTTTCATTTTCATCCTTCCTCTCCTCTCTCATATTTGGATATTGCAATTTTACTTTTAGGGATTTTATTGTTGTTGGTAGTCATGGTAAATTTTGTAACCTTAAATGTTTTAATTAAATTTCCATTTCTGGTTCTATTGTTGTTAGGTGCCATCAAGTTGGGTCAGACTCAAAGTGACCCTGTGTAAAACAGAATGAAATGTTACTTGATACTGTGCTGTACCCAGCCCTACTGTGAGTGCTTCTGTACTATTCATAGGGTTTTCGATGACTAATTGTTTCAGGAATGGGCTGCCAGGTCCTTCTCCCAAGCCTGCAGCACCTGGTATTCCCAGGCAGTCTTCCATCCAAGGACTAACCAGGCTGACCCTGCTTAGCTTCTGAGATCAGACAGGATCAGATGCCAGGGTGGTATGGCTGTAGACCTGGTTCTATTAGTGCCTCATACATGGAAAATTTATTTTATGGCTTTTGGTTTTTTTATCCCCAGGATTTCTAATGGTTTTTCCTTTTTCTTATCAACATAAGGTCTTTATGCTATCTTCAGGTCTTTCTCCAACTTGTCATCTCTTATTACATATTAGATTATGAGGTTTTGAAAACTCCCATGCCTGTGCATTTCCCAACCTTCATTCCTACTCCATTGTGTGGTGACTGTTGTTAGTTTTTTAGTGCTTTAGTATATGCATATCCTAGCAAACAAATATGCCTGCAGCCATAGCCCTGTGGCATCCGATCACATCAGATCTTGGAAGCTAAGCAGGGTCTGGCCTGGTTAGTGCTTGGATAGGAGACCACCAGGAATACCAGATGCTGTAGGCTTGGTCGAAGGACCCAACCACCCACTCCCAAAAAGCCAATCAGCCACTAAAAACCCTACAAATAGCAGAGAAGCACTGACAACAGTGTTTCATCTGTTGTACATAGAGTCACTATGAGTCGGATACCGACTCAGTGGCACCTAATGACAACAACAAAGCAAGCAAATAGAAATTCTCCTTTTCTTTCTTGTACCTAGATGCTATCTACTGTTCTTTACCCTTTGCAGTTAATAATTATCTTAGAAATCCTTTCAAATCTGTACCAAGGGAGCTTCATCATTTGTTTTTATAGCTGTGTAGTTGTCCATCATTAAAGCATATGTTAGGTCTCCCTGTCCACTGCTATTACAAACAGTATAGATCTGTAGAATAAATTCCTAGAGTAGAAAAGGTGAGTCAATGCATATGCAGGATGGGTGGAAATTACCAAATGGCCCTCTGTACGATGGCTTGCATTCCCACTCAATACATGAGTGCCTCTCTCCTGCTGCCTTACCCAGGCAGCCCACAGGTTTTTCTCTTGTCCAGGAGTAAGTGCATGTGTTTGGAGGAGGTGCAGGGTGAAGGACAGTAGTTGTTTAATGTTGATGAGTCTACCCTTATGAGACTGGTAGGGAAGATTTCCCAGCTTTCACAAAAACAGTGGAATGAGATGCAAGGAAATGCTAGCAGATTAAGGAATTAACCACAGGACCCGATTAGAAAAAGACTTGGCAACTTGCCCAGCTCATCCAGTGACAAAGGAAGCAAATATTCTGCATTTGTGATACTGTTTAGAAAGGGGTAATTTAGTGCCCTTTAATCTGCGCTAGTGTTGTCCAGTTAAGAAGTCTTGTTAGCTGAAAACACTTGTTTTTCATGCTTAGTGGGGTGAAGTCGATATTTTTTTCTTTCGTTAGTGTATTTACACTAGCTGGTTTAATTAAATAAACTACACATTTCCTGTTTTCTTTCAAACCACAATGCAAGGAATTGAAGGCGTTCAAATAAGAGAAAGACATCGTCCCTGTCCTTCAGCTCATGCAGTGTGGGAAGACTTAACTGAGGGAGGAAGGAGCTGAGAGCTAGGAGACCGCAGGCTGGGCCTTGAGAGCAAGAAAGCAGGGAATCAGGAGAGGAAGTGGCCTCGGGTGATCTAAAATGAATGCTGGAGGCAACGGAAGGATTTCTCATATTCATCATTCATTCATTCATTCATTCATTCATTCTCATGCATTCATTCTCTTTCTGTCTCTCTCTCCCTCTCCCTTCCTCTCTCTCTCTCTTCTTCCATCCCTCCCTTTCAGCAGTACTGAGGATTCGAGCCAGGGCATCACACATGCTAGGCAAGCACCCTACCACTGAGCTGCATCTCCAACCCTCATTTTAAAATTTTATTTTGGGACAGGGTCCAGGCTGGCCTTGAACTCACAGTCCTCCTGCCTCAACCTCCAAAGTGCTAGAATTACAGGCAGACACCACCATGCCTTGGCTTTGATTGTCTCTGTCTGGTTTGAGCCATCAGCTATGAAACATGTACTTTGTTGGCATCAGCACACTTCAGTGGAAGGCCAGAGCTGGCTTGACACCAAAGTTTCATATCTGATTCAAGCAGTCCAACCCACCTAAGGACACAGACTCACAAAACCCTGGCTGCCACCTACCAGGTATAAGACCTTGGACAAGCTACTGAATTTCTCTCTGCCTCAGTTTTCTTTTCTGTAAGATGAAGATTATAGTTGTTTTGAGGATTAAACTAGTGTATATAAATTACATATAGCAGTGTCTGGCTCATACTGTTATGTGCCATTATTATTACCATTATTATTATGGTGTGCTTCACAAATTGATAATTTTTTTCCGTTTAAGCGAGTATTTTTCTGATTACAAAATTAATACGTGGGTACTGTAGGAGATGTGGGATATATCGAAAGGCATTTCCTAAAATCCATGTGTAACCTCACTTGTAATAGGACAGTATTGGCATTTTGGCTTATTATCTCTCCTGCGGTCTTGCTTATAGAGTGGCTAAGTACATGGACTTGGGAGCCTACCTCCCTCGGTTCCTATTCTGGTCCTGCCCTTCACCAATCTCTGTTCATCTCATCGTTGTCACATCTGGAAGATGAGGGTAATAGTGCCCCTCCCAAGTGAGGATTAAATAAGGTGATACACGTCAGGCCTCTAGAAGAGTGCAGGGCAGAGTTAAGTGCTAGTAGGTGTCTGTGCCGCTGCTGTTGCTGTCCTCTCTGTATGCATGGCCAACACGGAAAGATCCTCGGCTAGTCTCTGACATGGAGGCTACAGACAGGTAGGGTGGATGAGTTGTGCAGGCACTCATGAAGTGCTCCTGGGAATGAAAATACACCAACACACACACACGTGTGCTTGTAAATCCATGATGTGGCGGGAAGGATGGCTTTTAAAAAGGCACTAGAGCGGAGAAAGGGAGCAAAAGTGGTTATAACTAGCCAAAAGGAGGTTGTAGCTGGATTAGATGAAATCTTGTGGTTGTTGTTAGGTGCCGTCCAGTCATGTCCGACTCATAGCGACCTTCAAAGGGTTTTCAGTGGCTGATTGTTTTGGGATTGCCTCAGGAGCGGATTGCCATGTCCTTCTCCCATTTTTGTGGTGCTGGGAATTGAACCCAGTACTACAGAGACTGCAGAGCGGCACTCTACCAACTGAACTAAAAATCCCAGCCAGATGAAATCTTAGTTCTCTCTAATTAATTAGAAAATAATTTCATTATGGGCAATTGGGGAAAAAAGAATAAACTCACAGTTTAAAACTCAAGTAGAAAATAGGATTATCAGTAGTGTGAGTAATAGTAATAATAAAATGATCTTATTAATCTAATACCATTGGGACAGTGAATAAATTCCCTCTTAAATTCTCAGCCAGATAAAGTAGAGATTTAATTGCTGCATTTCCTTTCTATAGAAAGGAAATGATTTGTTCTGATTTGAAAAATAGGTAAATTAGGGAATCAGCATTCATAGTTTCAAGGGATGCACTATTGACTTATAAATAAGAGCTTTTCCCAAATCAAGTTGGATTCTAACAATATGATTAAGTGCAGAAGAGGCAAGAATTCTTCATTTCAGGAGCCCAGCCAGATGGATACTGTTCAGAAAAATGGGTTGAACAATGGTGCCCCAAAAGATAAGTTCCAGTCCTCTACCCTCAAACCCCGTCCTTATGATTAGAACTGAAATCCTGGCAGATGAGATCAAATGCAATGACTGCTGACATTGTAAAACAAAGGAAAGAGTGAGGAGAGAAATGAGAGGGAGTTTTGAGACAGGAAGAGAAGAGATACAGGGCTCTGTGAAGACAGAGGCAGAAGCTGCAGTGACAGCTGAGAATGCCAATGATGGCAGGCAGCCACTAGAAACAGCAAGAGGCAGGAAGAATCCTCCCTTGGAGCCTTCAGAGGGAACACAGGCCTGCTAAAACCTTGATTTTGGACTTCTGACTTCCACAACTATGACAGAATAAATTTCTATATTTTTAAGCCACTAAGTTTGGGGTCACTTTTTGTGGTGACCCTAGGAAATGAAACTAAGGCATATTTGAAGTTGTCAGTGAGAAAATTATTTTATGTACATACTCAAAAATATGTCTGCTAAGACTTCTGTATCTACAGTATAAAACCAAGTGAGGGATCTTAAATTTTTATAGGCAGAAAATTTGGGTTAGGAGAAGTCAGATACACCGTTTTAGAGATAAACAATTCTGAAGAATGTCATAAAATGACCCAAGAGAAGTTTAAGAGAGAGTATGTGTGTGTTTATCAGGCAAATTTATAAATTTGCCATTGGAGAATGACTAAAAAATGATGCAGTCCTCCCTTGACAGTAATTATTAGTACAATGTAACCTGCTGTTCTCCCAGCATCTCAGTCCACTGCAGCACTTACAGTTTGAGACCACGCATGGGTTGATCTTCATATTGTCTTTAACCCTTCTGATATAAAGTTAAATCATTATGTAGATCTTAGGTCTAAAATTTGTACTTCACATATTGGGATCCCTATAGTGGATTTGAAGATAGTCATCCATATCCCAGAATTGTTATTTTCAAGGGGGACGGTCTTTAAATAGATAGCTGTGGTGTGAAGCCATAAGGGAGAGAGACATCCCTGCAACCCCCTTAGTTTTTAGGGGAGCTCTTTGACTGGATCTAGGAACTCAATTAATACAAGAGCTGATGAAGAAGAGAAAAACGTAACTGTTTCATTAAGTTTACATGTACATAGGGATCTTCACAAGATGATTTATACATTTTAGAAAAGGACAATAAATTCGTGAAGGGATGACTGGACAAGGAGGGCTCTTCCCTAGGGTCATAAATTCTGGGGCTATCCCTAAGCTGTATGGGGGAGGGATGAAGACTCTAGTGTAACATACGGGTTTCTTCAGAGTTTGTTTATTCAGGTTCTTTGAAGCCCCAATTACCAGTCTCTGGCGATGAGAGGAATTTTCTGGCCTGATGTGTGATGGACAGCCCTCCTGAAACAATCCTTATGGTTTGCTGCATGTAGGGAAAGGCAGGCCAAATGGCCCTCCTGAAGTTCCAGTTCCTAATGCGACTTTGGCTCAAAATAGTCATTATGCCAATTTTGACATGGCATCTCCTTAACTGCTTTAAAGCATATTCTTATTTGAAACTTCCTGGTTTCAAACAGTAGGATAATGGTGTTGTCTCTGCGTGAAGCCGTTTATGAGGACCGCCTAAGGATTATCCTGTCCCCCAGCCCCACCAGCAGCTATTGTTTCTCCAAATGTGGGTTTTGTCTTGGAGTGGGATGGGTAGGGAGATCAGAGAAAGATGGAATTATCTCTGGATTAAACAGAAAGCCAGCTGGTTATACAGTACTTTGAAGAGTACCGTTTGAAGGTAAAATGGCAAGTTGTTTCAGCCCCCATCATGACCTGCTTTTTAAAATGTTGTCTTTGTAGAGAAAGACATCTTGAATCCAAATTATTCCATTGTTTTGCTTTGTTTGTTTAAACATTAGCAAGAATCTGTCAGCAGCTGAATGTTTGGAGAGGGGAATGAATAAAGGAAGGACAGAAGGCGAGCAAGAAAGGGAAGAGAGCTGAAATAACAGTGTGGTGTTTCCTTGCTTGGCTTTTCAGTTTTTGTGAAGCAAAAGTGTTTGGTTGCCTATGATGCTTCCAGAATTGGGAAAGAGGGCAAACATCTTCATATTAGCCTCTGGCTATTGCTGTGCTTCATTCATTCATTCAGTACTGGTAGGTTGAACCCAGAGCCTGGCTCATGCTAGGCAAGCGCTCCACCACTGAGCTGCACCCCCAGACTCTTTTTTTTTTTTTTTTTTTTTTTTTTGAGACAGGATCTTGCTAAGTCATGCAGGCTGCCTCTGGTCTCAAACTCACGATCTTTCTGCCTCTACCTCCTGAGTTGCTGGAACTATAGGCACTCCCCACCATGCCTGCCTGTGTAATTAAGTCAGTTTTTCCCTCTTTTTCTCCCTCCCTCCCTCCCTTCTTTCCTTCCTCTGTTTCTCTTTATTCTTTCCTTCTTTCCTTTTTTCCTTCTTTTCTTGAGTTGTAGGGGGTTGAGCCCAGGTCTTGTACATGCTAGGCAAACACTCTACCACTGAGCTGTATTCCCAGCCCGTTGTGCCTTTGAGCTTCATGGAATTAAAGATTTCTTCCAAGTATGTGACACAATTCATCACTGAAGTATCATTACAGAGGAAATACAGATCCACTCCTTGCCTTTACGATTTCAGAGATAACCCCATGAATCTGGGAGAGTGCTATGGGATGGCATGATTGACCTTTCTGGGTCCTCACACTCTGTCCTGTGTGTGTGTGTGTGTGTGTGTGTGTGTGTGCGCGCGCGCGCGCGCGTGTGTTTCAAAAGACAAGACCTACTTTTTTTATTTTTTTCAAGTACTGGGGGTTGAACCCAGGGCCTCATGCTTGCATGCTCTGCAAGTGCTGCACCACTGAGCTGCACCCCCCAGACCATTTTTTTTAACTTTATTTGAGACAGGGTTTCGTTAAGTTACGCAGACTGCCTCTGGTCTCGAACTTGAGGTCCTTCCGCCTCTGCCTCCCAAGCCGCTGGGATTACGGGTGTGAGCCACCACGCCCGGCTAGACCCACTTTTTGAAGGCCTTGTAATTTGTATTTTGTTGACTGATTACATTCAGGGCCGCAATTACCTCTCTTCCCTGAGTTCTTAGATGAGACGTCCTTCCCCTCTGAAAAGGCATCCCTGAGACCACAAAGAAAGGTAGACAACACCATTTGGTCCCAACATAAGGATTGTGCCATAGGGCAGTGCTGTTCGTATTGAAGTGTAAGCTTCAGTTCACTGGTTTTCACTGCTGCATAGCTTTGGCATGTGTGACTGCCGTTTGTTGAGCTGCTCTCTGACGGACGACGTACGCGTGGGTTCTAACGAGCATAATACATACAGGGTCTGATACAGAGAGAGCTTACTGTGGGTGGGCAGCGCACTCAGTGCTTTCATGCATATGGATCCCCCAGCAGTCCTGTGAGTTCAATGTCATTACCACACTCATTTTCCAGATGAGGACAGCTCCCTTGGTGTCATCGATGTGCTCAGCTTCATGAGACGGTGGCTAAGGTTTTCTGAAGCAATTGTACCAGTCTGTACTCCCACAGGCAGCATGTGAGTTCCCACCATACCACATCATCACCCATACTTAATTTTGCCAATTTTGTGGGTGTAAAATGGTATTTTGATTTCAATTTGCATTTCTCTCATTCCTAATGAGGTTATACATATTTTTGTATGTTTATTAGCCACTAATGTTTCCTCTTCTGGAAACATGAGCCATCTGTTCATGTCTTTTGCCTATTCTCCTTTTGATTTGATTTGTCTTATCAAATTGTAATTCTTTATATTCCAGACACTGTGTGAGAATTATGAGTTTCAAACATCGTCTCTAAGTTCATGGCTTGTCTTTTGACTCTTTATCTGGTATCTTCTGATGAACAGAAATTCATAATTTTCATATAGTCGATTTCATACAGTTGATTTTCTTGCCCATGAGGAAATTGATTTTCAACGTATGTGTCATTACCTCAGAGCCACAAGAACATTATCCCATATTTCTCCTAAAGTTTGCATTTCATATGTAAGCATTTAATGGAGCTGGCGAGTATTTGTATGTATGGCGTGGGGGGTAGATCCAAATTTCCTTCTTCTTATTTCATTTCATAATTTATCTCTTTCCTGGTTATTGAATACTGCCTCCTCCTTCTGTCAGGTTTCTGTATAATTGTGGGATTCCTTTGCACTCTTGTTCTGTTCCATTGATCTTTTATTTTGTTCCTCACTAATACCATGCTTTGGCCTGCAGCCTTACCACTGTGGTGTCCGATCCCATCAGATCTCAGAAGCTAAGTAGGGTCAGGCCTGGTGAGAACTTGGATAGGAGACCACTGGGAACACCAGGTGCTGTAGGCTTAGGAGAAGGACCCAGCAACCCACTCCCAAAATACAATCTGCCATTGAAAACCCTATGAATAGCAGAGAAGCACTGACAATAGTGTTTCGCCTGTTGTACGTAGGGCTGCAATGAGTCGGACACAGTGAGTTGGACACTGACTCTACAGCACCTAACAAGAACAACAACATCACACTTCAACTACTGCTGCTTTGCAGTAAATTTAAAGTATCTGATAGGCTAATTTCCCCATCTTATTTCACTTCTTCAAGTGTCATAGTTTTTCTTGGCCCCTTATTCTTCCTTGTTAATCTTAGGATTAGCATCAGTGGAAAATCCTGTTGGAATTTTGATCAGTGCCATATTAATTTCCAGTATCAGTTTGGAGAACATGTGAGATCTTGATGTTAGAGTTTTCTTTATGCCTGAACATGGCACCTCTTCTACTTATATACTGTCTTACAATGGCATTTGTGTATATGTGACATACTTACAATCCTATTCAGGCCTTGCACATCTTGCAGAGGTGGGCAGCTTGGAGTAGTGATTGAAAGCAAAGGCCCCGGAGCCAGCCCACATGGGTTTAAATCCTCACTTAGCCGTGGGCAGTGTCATCTTGCATATGTCAGCCTCTCTGGTCTCACTTTCCTTGTCTATAAAGCAGGGCTAATAAGAATTTCTTTTTCCTATGGGGTCATAGTAAATAATAATTGGTAGGTGTTAGTATTACTTCACTTTATCTCCAGGTGTTTTATTTTTTGTTGCTTTGTCAGTTGTATGCTTTTTTTTTTTCAGTACGGATGGTTGAACATAGGGCCTCACACTTACTAGACCTGCTCCACCACCGAACTGCACCTGAAACCCCTTTTTTATTTTTTATTTTGAGACACAGTCTCAGTTACTCAGGTTGCCTCTGACCTCAAACTCGTGATCCTCCTGCCTTAGCCTCCTCAGTGGCTGGGATTATAGATGTACACACACACACACACACACACACACACACACACACACACACACACACTTTTGTGGTGCTGAGGATTGAACCCAGGGCTTCAGTGCATTCTAAGCAAGGGCTTTACCAATTGAGCTAAACTCTTAGGCCCCATTATATATTTTTACTTGAGCAAAATTTTTAACATATGACAGAAATATTTGAGATTAAATATACTATTTGGGCTTTTCCTGGGTTTTATCCTTTCCTTTCCCTTTCTTTCCCTTCCCTCCCCCAACCTGAGTGTCCTGCGTAGCTGGGAGTATAGGCACACCCTACCATGCCTGGCTCCCTAGAATTCTTTTAGGAGGCATTAAGTAGCATTTCTACAGAGGGAGCCTTGTGTTCTGTTTGGTCCAATATAATATTCAGCTTCAGTATACACCCCTGCTCTAATCAGAGGGGATGTATCGTATAGACTTGCGGTTTCCATTTGTTTATATCTCATCTCTTTAGCCTTTAGTTTCCACCTGTAAACTAGAAATAGTACTTTTACCTCCAGTGCTGTACATTTCTCATTGACTTTAATCTTTGTCCTTCTCTTCAGTTGTATGAGTGAGCTTTGAATTAATTTGAACCACAGACACTTTTTAAGTGTCCCTTAATAAATTGTAGCCTGCAGCCATATCCCTGCGGCAACCGATCCCGTCAGATCTCGGAACCTAAGCAGGGTCAGGCCTGGTTAGTACCTGGATGGGAGACTGCCTGGGAACATCAGAAGCTGTAGGCTTGGGAGAAGGACCTGGCAACCCCCTCCCAAAAATCAATCTGCCATTGAAAACCCTATGAACAGCAGAGAAGCACTAACAATAGTGTTTCCCCTGTTGTACAGAGGGTCGTTATGAGTCGGGTACCAACTCGAAGGCACCTAACAACAACAACAACTAATAAATTGTAGCCCTTTGAACTCTGTTCAGCCTGTTCCTTTCACTTGTATTGTGGTGTTTTTCTTTCTTTGGGCTTTTTTAGGCAGAGTCTCACTATGTAGCCTGGGCTGGCCTTGACCTCACTATCCTCCTGCCAGGCCTCCCAAATGCTGGGATTACAGGTGTACACCACCCCACCTGCGATAGTGTATATTTTTTAACTTAGGAATTTTCAGAAAAGCCAAGATGATTATATAGTGATACTCCAGGCATCTGTCACCCCCCTTCAGTAATTATTATTTTTAAATGTTGCTCCTAAAATTAAAATAGTTTTTTTCTGGTAAGAAAAATAGATATTATAAAAATGTAAGTAATATAAAAAAAACTTAAAGTAAAAATAAGGGGAAATCCTATTGTTAACAGTGACCACTATCTAAATCTGTGTGAGCCGGGCACAATGACACATATCTGTAATCTCAGCAACTCAGGAGACTGAGGCAGGAAGATTGTGAGAGCGAGGCCAGAGGCAGCCTACATAACTTAGCAAAACCCTGTCTCAGTAAAAAAATTAAAAATGGGCTTGGGGGTACAGCCCAGTGCTAGAGCACTTGCCAAGTATGTCTAAGAACCTTGGGGTCAAACCCCAAGTAACAAAAACAAACGTGTGTGTGTGTGTGTGTGTGTATAATTTGACCAATCATTTGTGTGAAAACTGAGTGTGAGATTTAACAAAAAAAAATTTTACTGTAATTATTGTATTACAATGTATTGTCCTAGTTTAATATTTATAGATCTACATCATCCTTTATTGTAAGTGCACATTATTTCTTACATAAACATAATATTTATTAATCAGTTCCCTTTGTGTACTCTTCTGTTTATCTCCTTACATAAATTTCTAAAAGTGGATTACTAGGTCAAAAGATATGAACGTTAAAATTTTGAGTGCCTGTTATAAAATGAAAAAATAAAAATGGCTCTAGGCTCCATTCTTACTAATAATACATTGAGGTGCTCATTTTCTGATATTCTCAACAACTCTGTGCACTGTCTCTTTATCACATTTTCAGTCCAAATGGTATTTGTATTTATCTGATCAGGGTTGGGGATGTGACTTTCTGTGAAGCAGAGGGACATAAAGTTATGAGTAAACCTCTAATTTTCAGGTATTCAGCATTGGATTATTTGAGGGTATTAAAGCCAATTACTTGCACACCAATCAGACTTATGATATTTCTTTCCCCTTTCTATAATCTCCTCAGTGGTACTCTTCTGAAAGAGAAAACAGGCCTCGAATGTGTGGTGGGGACTTGCTCATTAAAACCAGACATCACAATTCTCAAGTCTGAAGTAGCCTGTTGAGTGTCATAGAAGAAATTCAAATGTGGCCAGGGAGTAAAATATGCCTAAGTATGTTTCTTGGTTCTTGTTTTGGTTTGGTTCTTACGTTTTTTTCTCATTCTGTGGTGTTCCCCCATTTGAACAATTTGAGGATCAAATTGCATGATTTGAACACTTTAAGGATTAAAAATTTAGTTGCTTTGCCCTTTAAGAGTCTGTTTTAGCCTTACTGATTTAAAAATAATGCCTTAGTTCATTGTTTCACAGTCAAAAGCATGCTGTTTCATGTAAACTAATAAGTTCACTATGTATCCAGGTAACTTCTCAAGCAATAAAAGCACACTGCTCAGAAATTTACCTGTTCATGTCATTGTTATGGCAGCTTAGCCCAACCTCAATAAGTGCCTGTTAAAGTAGAAATACTTGTAGAAATGAAGCGTTGTAGCTGGGTGTGGTGGCACAGGCCTATAATCCCAGCACTTGGGAGACAGAGACAAGAAGATTGCAAGTTCTAGACCAACTTGGCTACACAGTGAGACCCCGTCTCAAAAAACAACAGCTTTCCCATGGTTTGTGTGTGTGTGTTGATTTGCTTTATGATGATAAATGCTTTCTGGGGGAAGGCTGAGCTTATTCTTCCCACCTTCTAATTAAATAACTAAAGCAGAGAGAAAAGTGGCTTGATCATATGATGCAACCATTTATTGGTAGGACAAAGAAATAACCCAAGTCGCTTGTCTTCTGCTCCTGCATTTATCTACTATGGTCCCAAAAGCACCATCATTTTGATTCAGAGACAGACTATTGCAATTGTTTCTTTCATCCAGATCTTTCTTTCTTCTTTCTTCCCCGCTTTTCTGTCTGGAATGTGGCCACTGTTGGTTGATATCCTATTAGAAAGGAGACAGGGAAGCCAGGTGCCATGGCATGAACCTGTAATCCCAGCATCTTGGGAGGCTAAGGGAGGAAGATCATGAGTTCAAGGCCAGAGGTAACCTGTGCAATTTAGCAAGACCTTATCCCAAAATAAAAAAGGATCTGGGGATGCAGCTCAGAGTACTTGCCTCGCATACAAGAAGCTCTGGGTTCAACCTACCCATTTCTGCAAAAGAAAAAAGAAAGAAAAAAAAAGAAAAAAAAAAAGAAAGGAAAGGAAACAGGGAGTGTGGGGAATGAACTCTGACCAGTTCTCTTGCTGAGCCTCTCTAGACATGATTTGCGTGGAGTAGATTTGAAATGGTGGCAAGAATCAGATTGAAGATGATTTGCAAATAGTCATAAGGCTATTTCTCCTTCCTTTTGAGGTCAAACACGAACTAGAATAATTTAGAAGGTTGCAAAAGATTCTTGTCATTATATTTTTGTTCTGTTCTCTAGTTATCAAGTGGACATCAGACTTAAGTCTGATGGGATCTAAAAAAAACCAATTTCTCAAGAATCTGCTTGTGCACTAATAAAATGTCGTCACTGTCAGCCCAGTTATTCCGTGATCTCCTTTCATGTAATCCAGCACTTCATTCCCCACTCTCACCTTTGCTGGCTCATTGTCTGATGGACTTAAGTCCTTAGCGAGGTTATAATCTGCCCGGAAGCACAGAATTTGCCTCAGGTTTTCCTCTCTGTGTCTCATGGCTTCTAGCACAGAGCTCAGTATGGACAGAGAAGCTGTTCGGTAATGGTTGGTGGGGAGCTTGCTGGAAATACTCCACCAGCATTGTTCTGACTTTGGCCTCCTGGTGATGCAGCAGCAAGAGGCTGAGAGGGCCCCATGCCCCTTGGATGGAAGAGAGTGGGCTTGGAGTGCAGAGATTGAGGGGGGAGGCCAGCACTCCCTATCTAGCAGTCGTCTCTGCTTTTATTGGAAGGAAATTGATCCCAAAGCATATCGACCAGAGGAAGGCTAAAACAGTGAACAAATGATGATGATGATGATGGTGATAGTGATGGTGGTGGCAGTGGCAGTGACTCCAAGAGTGGCATTTATACATCTCGCTGTTTGCCAGGCCCTGTGCTGCCTTGCATTCTCTCATTTAGCCCATATCCCAATATTGCTATCTTCATTTTACATGAAAAAACTAGGGCATAGGGGTTGCTAAGGAGTACCCAACAAGGAAAGCAAGGGATGGAGTCAGGAAGGGACCAAGATGTAGGAGGCAGAAGCATTCTGGGTGGTCAAGAGACCATGACTTGGTGTTCTGTAGTTATTTTATTAGTGATGGAGTTGACTGAGATTTCTGAATGGAGTTGTAGAAGATGAAGATAAATGACCTATTATCAGTATATTTTCAAAATGCCTTTGTAGAGAGGAAGATTATTTTTGAGCCATCTGACCTGGAATCCCCTTTCATTTGTTTTTTTGTTTGTTTTTTGTGGTACTTAGGGATTGAACCCAGGGCCTCGCACATACTTTGCAAGTGCTCTATCACCAGGATGCACCCCTAGCCCATTTTTTATTTTGAGTCAGGGTTTTACTAAGTTATGCAGGCTGCCTCTGGCCTTGAACTTGCGATTCTTCTGTCTCTGCCTCCCAGGTCTCTGGGATTACAGGCGGGCACCACCATGCCCAGCTCTGGGATCCCCCTTTCTAAGTCCTTTGGATTCCTACTCTATTGTTAATTTTTTATTTTACTTTAAAGGCGAATTACTGACTTCTCTGCGTTCCAGTATGCTGATACCCGGTGACTTGTCTGCCCTCCCACTGCTGTTCCAGGGTGGACTAGCTGAAGAACTCCTGCTGAACATTTATGTAAAATCCCCTTTGAGTGAGGAGTGCTAGCTAGGAGGTTCTCCTGTCTCATCCCCTGGTGAAGACAGTGTGGGAGGGAGTTACAGAGGAACCTTCAGCCGGCGCCCACATCCCCCAGCTGTTCTGGGAACCTGACTCTGCCACCGCAGCACAAGACACCTGGTGAACTCCCAGAAATGTGGCAGGGTAAGGACTTCCTTCTGCCGGGAGAACCTTTCTTCCTCTAGCTTTGGAGAGGTCGACTGTTTCTCCCGTAAGGGTAAGAGCCAGGGTTTCTTGGAAGGGCTTTGTACTTTAAAATGGACTTTGGGAATAATGTGACTCAAACTCTTAACACCTTGGGAGTCTTCATGGTATATTACTCAAGAACAAGTTCACAGAAAAGACCAAAGCCAGGGGTTTATATAAGACAGTGGTTTCTTTCTTTCTTACATAAAAATGAGCATGTCCAGAGATGAACGGCTGCAGCTGTACCACTATGGAGTCTGATGCTGTTAGATTTCGGAAGCTAAGCAGGGTCGGGCCTGGTTAGTACTTAGGTAGGAGAACGCCTGGGAACACCAGGTGCTGTAGGCTTGGGAAAAGGACTCAGCAGCCCCTCCTCCCCCGCTTTAAAAAAAAAACAAAAACCAGCCATTGAAAATCCTATGAATAGCAGAGAAGCACTGACAATAGTGTTTCACCTATTGTACATAGGGTTGCTACGAGTCAGACACTGACTCGATGGCACCTGACAACAACAACAAGAGGCGAACAATCCAGGGCTGATCCAACTGTTCCCATGGTGTCATCAGGGATCCTGGTCCCTTTTTAAACTCACTTTCCAGGCATATGGTTTGAATGATCATATATTTTTCGTGGCCTGAGTTAAGTGCAGGAGCTCAAGCCATCAGCTGGATTGTAGAACAGAAGAAAGGATAAGAGGGCCTCTGGCATAGGAGTGGGCTTCTGTTAAAAACCTTTCTGCACATCCCACCTAACACTTCTACTTTCATTTCATTTGGCAGATTTTAGTATTCTCACTTAGCTGAAAAGGAAGCTGGACAGCTGGGTCTTTTATTTTAGGAAATAATGTGTGCAACTAAAAATTGTTGTTCTGTTATTAAGTAGAATGAGGAAAATAGGTGTTAGGTAAGCAATTAGCAAACTCTGACACACTGGAGCAAACCTTTTTAAAAAACAACTTTATTGAAGTATAATTCACACACAATAATTTGTACTTATTTCAAGTGTATATCTTGACAAGTTTTGACATATACAGCCCTGAAATCATGTCCAGAGTTAAGATAAATGCACACATCCATCATCCCCAAAATGCCCATTTGTAATTGTTCCTCCCTGCCCCTCCCGCCATCTCAGAGCCCAAGACCACCCCCAGATTCAGTGATTGTCCAAGGAGGACTCGTGCGACTCAGAATCTGGTCACACTCACAGTTGACTTTTAGGCAAAAGAGACAAAAGCCAGCACAGCCAATGGAAAAGGTCGAGGGAGCAGCCTTTGAAGCATCCTCTCCTGACACAATTCCTCTGGCAATGCCAGCACCTGAAATGCTGGGTCTTGGGGCGGCTCAGGAGAGACCTGGTGCCCCCATAGGGAGCTGCTCATTGGGGTGCCCTCTGCCTCCCATGTACCAAAACTGCACATGGCCATGCAGAAAGCAGGTGCAGGTAAAGACAGTTCAGGCGCAGTGAGCCACTCTTACCAGTTATGGGAATGGTAAGAACCCTCCCCAGACCCAAGTACCCACATGTCAGCCTGCCACACGTTAACCTACACACCACCTTGTCCTTCGGCCACCACTGGTATGCTTTCTGTCACTGTAGATTAGTTTTCTTTTCCTTCTTTTTTTTTTTTTTTTTTTTTTCCGGTACTGGGGGTTGAACCCAGGGCCTCCGCACTTGCATGCTTTGCAAGTGCTGGACCACTGAGCTGCAACCCCAGTCCTTTTCTTTTTTTTTGAGACAGGTTCTCACTAAATTATACAGACTACCTCAGGTCTCGAACTTGCGATCCTCCTGCCTCTGCCTCCCAAGCTGCTAGGATTACAGGTGTGCGCCACCGCACCCAGCACTTAGTTTGCATTTTCTACAATATAGTTGGGCTGGGATTTAGCTCAGTGGGTAGAGCGCTGCGCTGCAGTCTCTGAGGCCCTGAGTTCAATTCCTAGCACCGCAAAAATGGGAGAAGGGCCTGGCAATCCACTCCCAAGGAAATCCCGAAGCACTCCGCCATTGAAAACCCTGTAAGGGTCGCTATGAGTCGGATACCGACTCGACAGCACCTAACAACAACAACAACAATATAGTTTCATACACTTTTTTGTCTGGCTTTTTAAAGTTTATTTTTCAGTAGGTGGGGGTTGAACCCAGGGCCTTACACATCCTTTTTTTTTTTTTTTTTTTTGTGGTTCTGGGAGTTGAACCCAGGGCCTTGCGTGCTTTGGGCCTTGCACATTCTTTACAAGTGCTCTACCATTGGGCTGCACCCCCGGCCCATTTTTTATTTTTTATTTTGAGTCAGGGTCTCACTAGCTTATACAGGTTGCCTCTGGCCTCAAATTTGCCATCCTCCTGTCTCGGCCTTCCGAATACAGACATGTGCCATTGTGCCTAGCTGTCTGATTTTTTTTTTTTTTTTTTTTTTTTTTTGCGGTACTGGGGGTTGAACCCAGGGCCTCGCGCCTGCATGCTCTGCAAGTGCTGGACCACTGAGCTGCACCTCAGCCCATTTTTTTTTTACTTTTTGAGACAGGGTCTCGCTAAATTACGCAGACTGCCTCTGGTCTCAAACTTGTGATCCTCCCGCCTCCGCCTCCCGAGCCGCTGGGATTACAGGCGTGCGCCACCACGCCCAGCCATGTCTGATTTTTTTTTAATTCAGAAAATTATTTTGAGATTCATGTCAGTGGTTCTTTGCTTTTGCTTTTGGATGCTGATAAATACTAGTCCATTGTGTGGATGTACCACCATTTGTTTATCTGTTCATCTGTTGATAGACAATTTGGTGTTTTCTGGTTTGAAATCATTAAAAATCAATCTGCAAGCTAGGTGTGGTAGCACACACCTGCAATCCTAGTGACTCAGGGAAGAGGTAGGAGGTTTGCAAGTTTGAGGCCTGAGGCAGCCTGTGTAAGTAACTCAGCGAGACCCTGTCTCAAGATAAAAAATGAAAGAGGCCATGTGTGTAACTCAGGGGTAGAGCATTTGCAAAGTATGCATGAGTCCCTGGGTTCAGGCACCCAATACCGCACACACACACACACACACACACACACACACACACACACACAATCTATGATCTGGGCACAGTGGCTCACACACGCCTATAATCCCAGCAACCCAGGAGGTGGAATCAGGAGGATCACAAGTTCGAGACCAGAGGCAGCCTTTGTAGTTTAGCAAGACCCTGTCTCAAAATAAAAAGTAAAAAATAGGATGAGGGTGCAGCTCAGTGGTACAGCACTTGCAAAGTTTGTAAGCGCCAGACACTGGAGTCGAGTCCCCGGTACTGAAAAAAAAAAAATCTGCTATGAACATTGATGTATAGCTTTGTGAACAGGTGTTTGTATTTCCTTTTCTGTTGGGCAAATACCTAAAATACTTAGAAGGGGAACAACTTTTTAGGAAACTGCCAAACTGTTTTTCTAAAATGGCCACACAGTTTTTGTTCCTGTTTCCAGTGTATGAGAGCTTCAGTCATTCCACATCCTCACCAACACTGGGTACAATCAGTCTTTTAAGTTTTAGGCATTGTTGTAGGTGTGTAGTAATATCTCATTGTAATTCTAATTTGCATTTTCCTAATGACTAATAATGTTGAGCATCTTTTCACCTATATGCCTTCTTTGATGAAGTCTCTGACCAAAACATTTGCTTATTTTTTCCATTGGAATATTTGTTTTCCTACTGGCAAATATTGAGAATGCTTCTTATGTTCTGGAGACAACCCCTTTGTAAGTTTCAATTTCCAGCTATGTTACTAGTATATAGAAATACTATTGTTTTTGTATAATGACTTTGTATTCTGTAACTTTTCTAAACTCATTATTCTAATATTTTTTGAAGATTCCATCAGATTTCCTAGAAAGATGCTCATATGGTTTGAAAATAAAGAGCTTTACTCCTTTCCAATCTGGATACCATTCATTTTTCCTGCCTTCTTGTACCAGTTAGAATTCTTCATTCCAATGTTGATGAGAAGAGATAGCCTCACCTTGCTCCTTATCTTAGAGGAAAGGCATCCAGTCTTTCACCACAAAATATGGTGCTACCTCGAGGTTTTTCATATATGATCTTTATCACATTTAAAAGGTTCCTTTCTAGTCCTAGTGTGCTGGGTTTTTTTTTTTGTTGTTGTTGTTGTTGTTGTTTTAATCATGAATGAGTATTGGAGATTTCTAACCATTCTTTTTCACTTATTATAATCATATCTTTTCTTTTTAGTATGTTAGTATGAATTAGTTGATTAATTTTTGTAGTGTTATAAAAACATCACATTCCTGGGGTAATACAAAGAATTTCTTGACCAAGGTATATAATTATTTGTATATATATACTTTTTAATATATTAGTTATAATATTTTGACTATATAGGGTTAAATAGAATATACTATTAAAGGTAATTTCACCTTTGTTTTTGCTACTTTTTTTAGTATGACTACTAGGAAAATTTTAAATTATACCTGTGGCTTGTACTGTATTTCAATTGGAACTGTACCATTCAGCATCCTGTCATTACTCTGGTTTTGAACTGATTTTAGATCTTTACATTTCCCCTCTCCAGGTTTTTTTCTCTCATTCTCTGTCAGAATCCATCCCAGTTAGGCTTCCAGCCTCCCCATTCTACTGAAACCACTCTGATCCAGGTTCTCAGTCACCCACTCCCAGTTCTTGTCTTGACCCACCAGCAGCATTTGATACAGCTGACCCTTTCTCTCTGCTTCCGCAACACGATGCTCACTTGGAATCCCCTTGCCTCTCTGGGGTCCTTGAGGTCCCTTGCGGCTATGCACTGGGCTCCCTTCTGAGCCATCTTCCTATGGGTGATCTCTAGCCTCGGGGCTTTAGATTCCGTCTTTGTGCCACACATGCACACGGATGGTGGTCTACTCAGCAGTCTGAGAGACATCTTACCTCTAGAATGTCTGAGCCTAAGCTCTTCGTCTTAAATTCCCCCAAACCTGCTGCACACCTTCCTCGCAGTTAATGACATCCCCCTCTTTCCATGGGCTCAGGCCAAAACCCTGGGAGTTAACCTGTGTCTTCAGAATATACCCAGAATCAGACCACATCCTCCTCACTGCTTCCTCCCAGACCTCTGCAGGCTGTTGCTTGAATTACTGCAGTTGACTCTCTCACCTTTCCCCTTCCACTTGCTTCCCCTTCATTCTAACCTGATAGCACAGCTAGTGTGGTCCTCCTAGTATAAAGTACATCTCGCTTAAAGCCAGTGGCTCCTCATCTTTTTCAGAGTAAAAGCTTACAAAGCCCTAGGTGGTGGCGTGGCCCCCAGCTGTCTCCCCCACCTCACCCACCTCCTTGCCAAGGCTCAGGCAGACGGGGAGTGCTGCTGTTTTGGCTCTGTGCACCTCCTTCCCCAGCCTAGAGCTTCTCAGGGAGGCTGCCCACAGCCTACCCAGCCTCTTTTGCCACATACTCACCATCCCCTTTCCGGCTGTTTTCACCCTCTGTTTTCATACTCTGCTACGTAATTTACCTAATTATTATCCTGATTCGTTGTTGACGATATGCTTTCACTAAAGTGTGAATTCCATGTAAAGAATTTTTCTGTTTTGTTTACTCTTGCATCACAAATGACTAAAGCAGCACCTGGTTCATTGTAAGGCTGACAGATAAGCGACAGCTACTATTCAAAGCAGAGGATGCCTCACTCTTCATTCCGATCTTTTTTTTTTTTAATTGATGTGCAGTTTGCATACAGTTAGGTGTATGTGTCTTGAACGTAAAGCTGTGGGTTTTTGTATGTATGTATGTATACCCATGTGGCCACCCTGAGTGGTACCAGTCACCCTAAAGGGATCCCTCATGTCACTCTAATCAGTACCTCCACCTGCCTCGGTTACTTTCCTGGCTCCGTCACTGTGTGTTGGTCTTGCCTGTTCTTGCACTTTGTGTGGATGAAATCACACAGTATGCAATCTTATGTCTAGCTCTTTTATTCAGTGTAGTGTTTTTGAAATTCACCCATGTTGTCACATGTGTCAGTAATTTGTTCTTTTTCTCTTCCTCACTTCATTTGTTTATTCTTCTGTTGGTAGACATTTAGGTTCTTTCCAACGTAGGGCTATTATGGTAGAACTGCTTTGAACGTTCCTGTACATGTCTTTGTGGTCCCTGCCTTCATTTCTTTTGAGTCTTCTTGGGATGTAGGCTTAGGAGTAGGCAAATATTTAACACTTACTAGCAGACTTTCAATTATGCTTTCTTAGGTAATTATGTCATTTTTCACTCTCATGAGCCACATACGGGAGTTCTGGTTAGTGTACATCTTCACCCACACTTAGAGTTATTAGTCTTTATGATTTTAGCATAAAATTATTTTCTGCTATAGAACTGGTCAAAGCAGGAGTATTGTCAGTGCAATATCAAGACTTATCACGTCCTGGATGCTCTATTTTTAGTGCATGAGAAGTGCCTACCAAAGAAACAAAGACTAATAGAGAACCTAGAAGGGCCATCTAGGTCGGCCTTCTAATCATGAGCCACCCTTGGTCAGGACATCTTGCCAGACTCAGCCTCAAGAGTATATGCCTTGATGTCTTTCTATCAGTCATGTACAAGTGTGGGGTTTTGGGAAAATGTATCTTATTTCCTTGGAGCTTTCCTATTATATGAAGATATATGTTGAAAACACTTACTTGTAATTAAAATCACTTCTAATTTTCCAGTGGAGTTACTTATACCAGCTTAAATTGGTCTCTGGACCAAGATAGGCCTAGGTTTGCAAAGGCTTGACCACTTCTTGTATTAGTTCATCATCCTTCCCTATAAAATGAGATTAATACCTACCTCTTGGAGTAATTGGGAAATTTAAATGAATCGATGACATGGTGGTCAAGCAACTGGTACATGGCAGATGTAGGCATATACTTGGGCTGAGGTGTAGCTCAGTTGGTAGAGTGCCACTCTGCAAACTCCGAGGCCCTGGGTTCAATCCCTAGCACAGCACAAGTGGGAGGACATGGCAATGCACTCCTGAAACAATCAGCCATTGAAAACTCTATGGGGGTCACTATGAGTTGGAATGACTAACTGGCACCTAACAGCAACAACAAGGCATATACTTTGAAGAATGAGAATCATTTGTGACCCCAGATCCCTTTGACTCATACCAGTAAACACAAACAAAAATACCTGTTGAACTGATTCCCAAAGGTATTGAAATCATTGTGCTGCATTTTATTTCTAAACAAATGCTGAGTACATCCATCTTACCATTCCTTTAACTAAGATACTGAATCATTCTCGGCTTTCTTGTTACCACAAAGTGTGTGCCACAAAGATTTGTTTGGTCTATGAATTTATTTCTTTCCTGACATAATTCTGCAATATTACCCTATATTTTATATGTTATATGAGAGGGAAGATAGTTTAGATCCTTCTGAGTTATCAAAGAGTAGAGTAGAGGAGTGAAAGGGTGTGGTAGTTTATTTTTCCCATGTGTGTTGTTGTTGTCATTGTCATTGTTGTGTTGTTGTTGTTGTTGCTGCTGCTGCTGCTGTTGTTAGGTGCCAATGAGTCAGGTCCAACTCATAGCAACCCTATGTACAGCAGAACAAAACAACTCTGTGCCAGTCACATTTTATGTTTAAGCCCATTGTTCCAGATACTGTGTCAGTCCATCTAGTTGAGGGTCTTCCTTTTTTTTGTTGACCTGCCACTCTCCCAAACATGATGTCCTTCTCCAGGAGTTGATACCTCCTTGACAGCATGTTCAAAATATGTAAGACGCAGTCTAGCCATCCTTGCTTCCAAGTAACACTCCAGTTGCACTTCTTCTAGTATGGATCTGTTGGTTCTTTTGGCAGTCCATAGTATATTCAATATTCTTCTCCAGCACCATAATTCAAAAGCATTAATTCTTCTCTTGTCTCCCTTAGTCAGACTTCAACTTTCACAAGCACATGATGCAACTGAAAATACCATGGCATGAGTCAGGTGCATCTTTGTCTTCAATATGACATCTTTACTTTCAACATGTTAAAAAGATCTTTTGCATCACCTGTTCCCAGTACAATGTGTCTTTTGATTTCTTGACTACTGCTTCTGTGGGTGTTGATTGCAGAATCAAGCAAAACAAAATCTTGGACAGCCTCAATCTTTTCTCCACTTATCATGAAGTTGCTTACTGTACTAGTTGTAAAGATTTTTGTTTTCTTGATATTGGGGTGCAATTGATACTGAAGGCTGTGTTTTCTGCTCTTCATCAGTAAATGTTTCAGATCCTCTTCACTTGCAGCAAGAATTGTGCCATCAGCATAATGCAGGTTGTTAATGATTCTTTCTCCAATCCTGATGCCATGTTCTTCTTCATAAAGTCCACCTTCTCAGATTATCTGCTCAGCATAAAGACTGAAGAGATATGGTGAAAGGATACCGCCTTGATGTACACCTTTCCTGACTTTAAACCAAACAATATTCCCTTGTCTGTTCAAACAACTGCCTCCTGGTCCATGTAAATATTCCTCATATCTACAATTAAATGCTCTGGCATTCATGTTCTTTGCAATGTTATCCATAATTTGTTATGATCCACACAGTCAAATGCCTTTGCATAGTCAATAAAACATAGATAGACATCTTTCTGGTATTCTCTCCTTTCAGCTAATACTCATCTGACAGCAGTGATGTCCCTGGTTCCATGCCCTCTTCTGAATCCGGCTTCATTTTTCAGCAGTTCTCTCTATATATACTGCTGCAGTCACTTTTGAAAGATCTTTAGAAAAGTTTTACTTGTGTGTGATAGTAATATTGTTTGATAATTTCCACATTTGATTGGATCCCTTTTCTTGAGAATAGACACAGATGTGGATCTCTTCCAGTCAGTTGGCCAGAAAGTTGTTTTCCAAGTCTTTCAGCATAAATAAGTGAGCACCTCCAGTGCTGCGTTTGTTGAAACATCTCAATTTCCTAGAGCCTTGTGTTTTGCCAATGCCTTCAAGGCAGCTTCCACTTTGTCCTTCAATACCATTGGTTGCTGATCATGTGCAGCCTCTTGAAATGGTTGGTCATCCACCAATTCTTTTTGGTATAATGACTCTGAGTATTCCTTCCATCTTCTTTTAATGTTTCTGGTGGTATCTCATATTTTCCCTGTAGAATCCTTCACTATTGCCACTTGAGGCTTGAATTTTTCTTTAATTCCTTAAGCTTGAGAAAAACAGAGCATGTTCTTCTCTTTTGGTTTTCTATCTCCAGCTCTTTGCATGTGTCATATTTGAGTTTATCTTCTTGGAGCTTCCCTTTGAAATCTTCTGTTTAGTTCTTTAACTTTGTCATGTCTGTTCAGCATTCAAGAGTAAGTTTCAGAGTCTCTTTTGTCATGTGATTTGATCTTTTTTCTTGTCTTTTAAATAACCTTTTGCTTTCCTCATGTGTGATATCTTTGATGTCATGACCCGACCATTAGTATCTAACACATTGCATCTGTTTTTGAGGTGGTCTCTCAACTTAGGTGGGATATACTCAAGGTCATACCTTGGCTCTCGTATACTTGTGCTAATTTTCTTCAGTTTCAGTTTGAATCTGCATATGAGCAGTTGATGGTCTTATCCACAATCAGGACTTGGTCTTGTTCTGACTTTTGATATTGAGGTTTTCCGTTATCTCTTTCCACAAATGTAGTCAATTTGGTTCCTGTATGTTCCTTCTGGTGAATTCCATGTGTATAGTCACTGTTTATGTTAGTGGAAAAATGTATTTGCAATGAAAAGGTCGTTGGTCTGACAAAATTCTGTCGTGAGATCTCCAGCATCATTTCTGTCACCATGGCCATATTTTCCAACTACAGAGCCTTCTTTTTTGTTTCCAACTTTTGCAGTCCAGTCACCAGTAATTATCCTGGTTGCATGTTGGATCAATTTCAGACTCCAGAGCTGGTAAAAATATCCTCCATTTCTTCATTTGTGGCTTTAGTTGTGGGTGTGTAAATTTGAATAATAGTCATATTAACTTGCCTTCTTTGTAGACGTATGGATATTATTCTATCACTGACAGCACTGTACTTCAGGAGAGATCTTGAGATGTCAATTCTGATAATGAATGCAGTTCCATATTTTTTTTGTCATTCCCACTGTATAAGCTCCATGAAGTGAGGGCCACATCCTTCTGCCTCTGCAGCAGTTAAGTCAGGCTTAGCCTAGAGCAGGTGCTTACCGAGTGTAGGCAGTGTGTGAAAGAGTGAGATTTTTTTTGTTTTGTTTTGTTTTTTTGGGACAGAGTATGGCTGTGTAGGTTAGGCTGGCTTTGAACTCATGATCCCCCTGCCTCAGGCTCAACCTCAGCCTCTTGAGTGCTGGGATTACAGAGGTATGTGTACCTACACACCCGACTGAGTGAGATTCTTAAGCAGAGAATAAACACATGTCCTAGATTTACTCCTGTGAGTCTTCCATCTATAGCGAGTTCATTTAGCACTAGCAGACCAGTCTGAAGCTGGAAAATGCTTGCTCTGGGAACTAAGAAATGCCTAACCCATCAGAAGCATCATTATTGCTGGGCATGGAGGTGCACACCTGTAATCCCAGCAACTCAGGAGGCAGAGGCAGGAGGATCATAGGTTCAAGGCCAGCAGCAGCCTGCGTAACTTAGCAAGACCCTGTCTTAAGATAAAACATTTTTAAAAGGGGGCTGGGGTTGCAGTTCAGTGGCAGAGTGCTCACAAAGTACGTGTGAGGCCCTGGGTTCAGCCCTCCAATACCACACACACACACACACACACACACACGTGTCATTATTATCAGCCTCACACAAGGAAGAGAGCTGGACACATCCGACCATCATTTGCTCATCCCAGTCTTGTTCCCTTTCCTTTCAAGCCCTCAAGGCTGGGATGTCAGCTAAACAGTGTGGTCAGCAGCATTTCTTAGTCACCAACGATATGAACTGTCATGATCCCTTTGGTATCACCACACGCAGAGCTCCTAAGGGACAGCACATCTTGGCTATGAAGAAAGGGAGAGGTGAGAGCGAACCCAGGGGACTCTGGCTGAGCAGCTGTGAGGAGACTTAGGGGAGCCCGGATAAGGGATCTCTGTCACTGGCTGCGGAGGCCTTGGCTAGTTGGCCCGCGGTGGGGAGGGTGTTGTGTTAGAAAAGACGACAACATCCAGAGGCTGGTGGTGAGAGGGAGCATGGCGCCCCCAAGGACCTAAAAGCATTCATTGTGGCTGAGCGTGACGTTTGAGGTTGGATGCAGGGAGATAAAGCCAGGCCAAGAGAGCCAAGCTCTGGGGAGAAAATAAGTATAAGTGGAGTCTGATTCTCAGGCCGTGTCTGACTCTGGTCGGGAGCATCCCTTGTGTGTCCCCGTTGTCCAGAGCCTCGCCAAGGGGAAGATGTACGAAGGGGAGCCCTGCCACGAGGCAGCCGTGGTCAAGGCAGATGAAAGTCACTGAGGCTCTGCGTGAGGACAGCCCAGTCACTTCTAGTTAAGGGCAGTTGCCTGATTTGTGGCAGTGAACTGTTTTCTGAAACAAAATTCAGCTGATGAAGAATTTGTGACTGATTAACTCACGGCCTGCCAGATAGTACTTGGGTTTTCTCCATGTGTGGATTATCTCTGTGTTGCTAAAATTTACATGTGTAAACATTCCAGGTGTGGTTGGGTGGTGGGTGGAGGAGAAAGTGGGTGGGCAAATAAACATGTCTGCCCCTTACCTGTTCTCTTCCTTTCCCCAAAACTCCTCCACATGTTAGGAGAACAAACGTGTGGTTTGGGCTTGAGATGAGTGGGCATCCACAGGAATCTGTGGAATGATGTGCCTTCTGACACTCATCAGGTACAAGGGCTAGATCAAAAGGATGTTTTTTTACTGAAGGAGGACCGCCTGCTCACGTCCTTTCTTGAGGCAGAGCAGTTTCCCCTGGCAGACGTCCGTCACCTTCTCATAAGCTCTTGTATTTCACAGGACTTTCTTTCTTTGTATTTTTGCAGGCTGTTCAGCTTGACCCTGAAGAAGCTCGTCATGCTAAAAGAAATGGACAAAGATCTGAACTCGGTGGTCATTGCCGTGAAACTGCAGGTGAGCTGAGCAGCGTGTGTTCAGGCCCCCAGGAAGCTGGTTAGCCATTTGCTGTGGGAATTCCCTGGGGGCACCCTCTCCCTTCACTCAGCAAGGTGAGGGGCCCTGCTGGAGTAGCAGCTGAGCTCACGGGACCTCCCGAGCCCCAGTCCTGCCTCTAATAAAGGCACAAGGGCTCTTTACATCCTGCTTTCTTTATCCTGGTGCCCGCCTAGCAGGGTCACTGGAATACACGCTCAGGTGATTTGTAAGCTGCTCAGCGAGAGTGGCCGGTGCTGTTTCAGTCTTAGCCCTCGGATTCTGGGTTGGGGAAGCACTGGAGGTTTTGCATGGGGTGAAAGAAACTTACAATTATTTCAGACTTGGCAATTTAACACTTACTAGGATATTTTATATTCTAGGTAATCCTCACACTTAGCTCTTTATATTTGAGTATTTTCAAGTAACTCAAAATATAAAGGGTGCCAAAAAGTGTATACACATTTTAAGAAAGGGAAAGACTATATAAAAATTGCAATAGTCAATATATACTGATAAAAGAAGATAAATATAGGTCAGGAGTGGTGGGTCACGCCTGTGATCCCAGCAGCTTGGAAGGTGGAGGCAGAAGGATCACAAGTTTAAGGCCAAAGGCAGCCAGCGTAACTTAGACCTTGTCTCAAGATAAAAAATAAAACAAAACTTGAACATGGGCTGGGAGTGCAGCCCAGTGATGGAGTACTTGCAAAGTATGTGGAGGCTCTGGATTCAACCTCCAAGTAACAACAACAACAAAATAGGTGAATACAAGTCACAGTGGACTCCTGCAGTTACAAGCAGTGCTCACAGTGGTCACCATCACGGAAGCAGCAGGACTTGTCGCTGTGCGAGGCCTCCCAGATCTTCCCTTGTGCACATCATACACAGTACCAGGCGTACCTAACTTGCCGCATACGTGTGCAGTCGTTAGACATGTCGGAGGTTCTGTTGCACACCCGTGCCTCCACCGTAATGCTTCTACAACATTCTTGAATTTTAAATGCCCCTTCAAAATGATGATGTGCTCCTAGAACAACAACCATGCTTCCACCATTTTCTTTGACTGTCCTGGAGGTTGCACGGTGGTGCTGCCATTCATTTGATTAACGCCATCGTTTGAGTGAACGTCATACTACACGTTGCTACCGTAATTCGTTCAACGTTGAAAAATAACACATAGATAACATCTCTTAAAATGTATATACTTTGCCAGGGATAGTGGCACATGCCTGTAATCCAGCTACCCAGAAGGTGGAAGCAGATTCTAGGCCAGGGCAGCCTGGGTAACCGAGACCCTGGCTCAAGGTAAAACCTTTGTTAAAAAGGGGCTGGAGGTGCCGCCCAATGGTAGAGCACTTGCCAAGTATGCACAAGGCCCTGGGTTCAACCCCCATTACTGAAAAAAAAAAAAAAAAAGTATGTACACCTAACAGCAACAACAACATACTTTTTTGGCACCCCTGGTATTTCACAAACTTTTGCACTCCAAGTATTCCTGAGGTCAGAAAAGGAGAAGGAAGAAACTAAACCACAGAAGTGTTCAGGAATTAACATGTTGCTAGCGAATTACCAAGTGGTGGAGCTGGGACTAGAAAACCAAAGTGTGTGGAATTTATGTTTCATTAAACTCCATTCCCAGGCCTTTCTTAACTGATAAATTCTTGCTAATGATGACTCCCTGGAGCTTAGTGAGATTCCAAAGTGCCTCTGCAGTCATTAAATAATGATGGAATTCCTCAGCTCAAGGATAGTGTATTTACTGAGTCTCCTATATTGAAAAACACTAAACTGTATGTTAGCCTCTTGCTAATCGGAATATTTTATTAGCTAGCTCACATGGTACATGGCAGTTTATGGGACTAATACTGGCTTCGTTAAGATTCACGTCTGAGGCCAGGTATGGTGGCACTTTGCCACATGGGAGGCAGAGTCAGTAAAATCACCACAAGTTTGGGGCCAGCCTGGGCTACCTAATGAGTTCTAGGCTGGCCCGGGTACATAGTGAAGACCCTATTGCAAAAAAAGTACCACCACCACCCTGTGAAAAAAAAATGCACGTCTATAGCACTCAGAGTGTAGGAATCATACATTGACATCCTCGGTTCCCTTGTCTGGTATAAATACTTCATCTTAATTTGGCCCTCAAAACTTGAACTGTTTTCATTACTCCTTAGGTGGGAATATATATGTCCCACCCTACATTCTAATTCCCAGTTCATTTTTGTACATAATTCCTCCCAAACCTGTGGAGCATTCCCAGGTGCTGTGGGATGGTGAAACACGAGTGGGGCATGATACAAAGTGGCAGCTTTCAGTGCGTTGCCCTCCTTTCTGATTTTGCCCCCATTTCTAGGCCACAGGCAGTGTTCCAGTTTTTAGGAATTGTTTCCTTGCTAAAGGCTGTTGCTTTCCCATGCAGACACCGTTAGTGTACTTTTCAGTGTTCTTTGCTGCTTTTGCCATTTCTGAAATTAAATGCTTTTGCCGAAAGAAAGCATTTATTTCCTGCTTAAATATTTAACATTTTGTAAATTTTTAAATTATACCGAGAACGACAAATATCCCAAATATCCCAAGTTTTTCAAATCACTAAACTTCCAAGTAACTGAAAATAATTGTACAAGTTATCAAATTCATTTATTCAGTTGCCTATTTATTGATTCAGCCTGCAGCCGTAGCCCTGTGGAATCCAATCCCGTCAGATCTCGGAAGCTAAGCAGGGTCGGGCCTGGTTAGTACCTGGATGGGAGACAGCCTGGGAACACCAGGTGCTGTAGGCTTGGGAGAAGAACCTGGCAACCCCCTCCCAAAAATCAATCTGCCATTGAAAACCCTATGCACAGCAGAGAAGCTGACAATAGTGTTTCCCCTGTTGTACAGAGGGTCACCATGAGTTGGATACCGACTCGATGGCACCTAACAACAATTTATTGATTCATTTAATATTTATTGAGTATCTATTATGTATCAAACATTGTTCTTGGCACAGAGAATACAGCAGTGAACAAAACAGGCAAAAACCTCTGCCTTTATGGGGCTTTACAGTCTAGTAAAGCACCAATGCTCAAAATGAGGTCCATAGGCCCTGGGCGCAGTGGCACACACCTGTAATCCCAGCAGTTCAGGAGGTGGAGGCAGGAGGATCGCAAGTCCGAGACTGGACGCAGTCTGCGTAACTTATCGAGATCCTCTCTAAAAAAGTGAAAAAAATGGTCTGGGGGCACAGCTCAGTGGTCCAGCACTTGCAAAGCGTGTAAGTGCAAGGCCCTGGGTTCAACACCCAGTACTGCCAAAAAAAAAAGGTTCATAGACCCTGAGCACCCTAAGACACTATTCAGGGGGTACGAGAGGTCAAAACTATTCTCACAGTAATGTTGTGGCATGATTTGCCTTTTGTCTTAGGTTGACACTTGCACTGAAGGTACCAGAGCAACTGTGGGAAGGTAAAATAGTTCAGTTGCTTGGGAAAATAGTCTGACAGTTCCTCAAAAGGGTAAACACAGAGTTACCGCATGACCTAGAATTCTCCTAGGTATACACCCAAGAGAAATGAAAACAAAACATAGCATGCAAGCGTTCATAGTAGCGTTATTCACAGTGGCTGAAGAGTAGAAACAATCCAAGTCCATCAACTGATGGAAAGATAAATAAAATATGCTACATTCATACAGGAGAGGGTTATTTGGCAATAAAGACAGATGAAGTACATGCATACAACAATGTAGATGAACCTAACAACATTATGCTAAGTGAAAGAAGCCAGCCACAAAAGACCACACATTATATGACTTCATTTATATGAAACATCCAGAACAGACAAATCCCGGGAGTCAGGAAGTGGATTACTAGTTGCCCAGGACAAGAGTTGGAGGGACAGGCAGGCTGGGGAGGGTGATAGCTAAAGAATGTGGAGCCTCTGTGGAGTGACGAGAATGTTCTGACGCTGTGCTAACGGGGACACAACTCTGCATACACTAGAAGCCATTGAGTTGTGCACATTAAGTGAGTGAATTATATGGAATTTGAACTATATCCCAATAAAGATGTTATTTTAAAAACTATGCTACCTTCTCACTAAATTGTTTGGGTCTTAGAAAATCTATTTTTATTTAAAATGTTTGTGAACATGTAATCAGTTCATTATTTTTTAAATGAATTAATATTTCTAAATATCTGTTTTTCTAATATGGTAAATATTGATAAGCATGCATAAACAAAAGCTTTTGCTTAGCATGCGCAAGGTCCTGAGTTCAATTCCCAGAACTGAGGACCAAAAAAAAAAAAAAAAAAAGCCCAATTAGGATTCTCAATAATATTTAAGAATGTAAAAATGGAGCTGGGCATGGTGGCGCACACCTGTAATCCCAGTGACCCAGGAGGCAGAGGCAGGAGGATTGCAAGTTCAAGACTAGAGGCAGTCTGCATAATTTAGTGAGATCTTGTCTCAAAAAGTTAAAAAAAAAAAAAAGGGCTGAGAGTGCGGCTCAGTGAGTGGTATGTTGTTGTTAGGTGCTGTCAAGTCAAATCCGACTAAGCGACCTTCATAGGGTTTTCAGTGGCTGACTGTTTCAGGATTGCATTGGGAGTGGGTTGCCACGTCCTTTTCCCATTCTGCGGTGCTGGGAATTGAACTCGGGACCTCAGACACTGCAGAGCAGCGCTCTACCAACTGAGCTAAATCCCAGCCCGAGACCTTGTCTCAAAAAGTTAAAAAAAAGGCTGGGAGTGCAGCTCCGTGGTATAGTACTTGCAAAGCATGCAAGTGTGAGACCCTGGGCTCAACCCCATACCTGGAAAAGAAAAAAAAAAAAAAAAAAAGGAATGTAAAAACGTCCTGAGATCCAAAATTTGAAAATAC
>VMDO01010586.1:0-30006 GCA_007922755.1 Pedetes capensis | reverse complement strand
AGCAGCGCTCTACCAACTGAGCTAAATCCCAGCCCGAGACCTTGTCTCAAAAAGTTAAAAAAAAGGCTGGGAGTGCAGCTCCGTGGTATAGTACTTGCAAAGCATGCAAGTGTGAGACCCTGGGCTCAACCCCATACCTGGAAAAGAAAAAAAAAAAAGGAATGTAAAAACGTCCTGAGATCCAAAATTTGAAAATACTGTAGTAGAGGAAAAGAGACAATTAAAAAATGAGAACCTTATATACAGGCATTCCTTCACATCTAAAATGACAAAAGCCTATATTCCATTATTTAAATAGGAAAAAATAACCGTCTTTAGACATCCAAGAAACTTCCACCAATTTCCTCAAATACCACCACACCACTCTTAAATATCTATCTCTAAATTTTTAATTTTAAAAAAAGCACTTAGAATACTAGTAACCTAAACTAGGCACTGTGATACAGGCCTATGATCCCAGCGACTCTGGGGACTGAGGCAAGAGGGTGTGAGTTGCAGGCCAGAGGCAGCCTGCGCAGCTTAGCAAGACTGCTTCAAAATGTAAGTAAATAAATAAGGGGCTGGGGGTGCAGCTCAGTAGTAGAGCACCTGCCTGGCATGCACAAGGACATGGGTTCAAACCGCTAGTATTGCCAAATAAAAAGGCAAATAACCAGTAACCTGTCTGGGTGTGGTGGTGTATGCCTGTAATCCTAGCCCTCAGGGACTGGGAGGTTGAGGCCAGCCTGGGCTACTATGTAGCAAAACCCTATCTCAAAAAGTAATTAATTAATTATAATTAATCAAAAATACCAGTAACCTGATTTTTAACACAGCAGTACTCATTAATGGGCATTTTATGTGCTGTAATAATGCTGTAGTGTTAGACACAGATTGCTCTGCTTCTATAGTACAAATGAAGATACACTGTAAAACAGATTAAGTGATATTTAAAGATACTAAGGATGATTTTGAAATTGGACGCAAGCTGGTAGTACCCCAGGCAACCGGCAGAAGAGAACCCTGGAACCTATGAAAGCTGAATCTTTGGAGATTGACAGAGAAGAGTCAAGCAGCACGTGTAAAGGGGGCCCGACCGGCTGTGGCAGGATGAGAAAGTGGGAGCTGGATGGAGTGCAGCAGGAAAAAAGAGAGAAGAGCGTGCAAGGGAAGGAGTCTACGGTGAGGGGCAGCAGCTGTGGGGTGGGGCTGCAGCGCCTGGGAGGACAAGAGGGGTTTTTGTTGCTTTTGCTTTTCAAGATGAAAGCAATAATAGCATGTTCGCTTATGAGAATGATCCAGAATGGGGGAGAAAGTTTATGATGTGACAGGAAGGAATGGCTCGTGGCTCGAACAGTGTCTCTGAGTAGGTGAGAAGAGAGATTAGGGCCCAAGCGGAGTGCTCGACTTCGGAGGGGAGCAGGGCGGTCATCAGCAGCAGGAGGGAAGGAGAGTCAGAAGACAGGTGCTGAGCAGCAGGCTTAAGAGGTGGGCGCTGCTCCCACATCCTCTGGGAAGAGGGATTGAGGTTAGCAGCTTAGAGCGGGGTGGGCAGGTGTTGGAAATGCGAAGGGAAACCGTCTTCCAGGAGCAGGTGGCACAGCAGACGTGCTCAGGATATTATGGCGTGGTACCAGGCTGCGCGGTAGCCCACTTGAGATATGGGTGACGTGTTTAAAATCAGACCAGCTAGCCGGATTGTTTCTCTCTGGGCATAGGAATCAAGTGCAGTTGGATTTAAAACAGAGTTGTGAGGGCTGGAAGCACAGCCCAGTGGTAGAGAGCTTGTCTGGCATGTACAAGCCTATAGTTTCCATCCTCAGCACCACAAAAAAGTAATAATAATAATAGTAATAATAATAATCATAATAATAATAGTAATAATGTCAGAGTTGTAATTTAGCGAATAAACCTGGCAGAGCAAGAGTGGGGCAAGGCCTAAGAGGTGTGTAGGGTGTGCTTACAAAGATTCCCTGTGGCACGCCAGGCTCTGAGGGAGGAATGGGGCCTAGGGGGCAGGAAGAACAGTGCTGGGGGGAAGCAAGGGAGGGGCTGAAGGCTGTCACTGTTGGTGAGCTGGAGAGGATGAGCCAGGAGGAGAGGGGGCAGGGATCAGAGAGTAGGAGGCATGAATTAGGATTGGGCACCATTTGTAACTATTGGCAGTGCTAAGGTCTGAGTATGGATGAGGGGCTGAGCTGAGGGTGAGCGAAGCATCAATGGACGAGGGGAGTCAAGGGACAGAGTGGTCAGGACGTCGAGAGCGTATACGGAAGTCATAAGGAATGATCCCTAGAGCTGTGTGGGGAGAGGAACAGCCAGCCAAGAGCTAAAACAAGAGGTGTGGGGGAGTGACTGCCAGGTGTAGGTGCCGGCAACCACCAGGAGAGCGATCTAAGCCAGTGGCATCAGTTCACAGTGGGGGTTTCAGGGAGTTAGAAGGGAGAAAGTTCTAGAGCCAGTGACGAGGAACAGAGAGTCACCTGGCCCACCTCCAAGCCCAGCAGCATGTGGGTTGTGGGGGTGAAGCAGCCAGGTCACTCCAGGGAGACCTAGGGCTCAGGGAGAGCCAGGCTTCACAGCTGTGGCACTCTTGATACTTGGAGCCAGACCGCTCTCTGTGATAGGGCTTTTGGGGATACTGTAGGACCTTCAGCTGCACCTCGGCTTCCACCCTTTATATGCCAGGGGCACAACTACCCCAGCTGTGACAACCAGAAGTATATCCAGGCATTTCCAGATGCCTCAAGCTGTGCGAAATCACCCCTGTTAAAAACCACTGCTACCTATAAGCCACATTTTAAATTCTCTCAGCATTTGTGAGTCACTTTCCAGAGATTTCTTAAACCAAAAGAGCCTATACAAACTCCAGTGAAAACTTTAAGATTCCTTTATTTTCTTTTTCTTTTTCTTTTTTGGCAGTACTGGGAGTTGACCCCAGAGCCTCATGCTTGCATGCTCTGCAAGTGCTGGACCACTGAGCTGCACCCCCAGCCTATTTTTTTACTTTTTGAGACAGGGTCTTGCTAAATTACACAGACTGCCTCTGGTCTGGAACTTGCGATCCTCCTGCCTCCGCCTCCTGAGCCACTGGGATTACAGGTGTGCACCACTGTGCCCAGCTAACTTTAAGATTCTCATTTGTAACAGAAGTTACTCCAAAGAGCGTTATCCAACTGAAAGTATGCATGCTTTGCAAGCAAGACCCTGTCTCAGACCAAAACTAAAAAAGGAAATGAGGGTACAGTTCAGTGTTAAGAGTACTTGCCTAGCATGTGCAAAGGCCTGGGATCAACACTCAGTTGTTGGTCTTAGGTGCTGTCGAGTTGGGTCCAACTCATAGAGATCCTACCTACAGCACAACAAAACACTCCCTGACACTGGGCCGTGCACACAACCTTTCTGATATTTAAGCCCATTGTTGCACCCACTGTGTCAATCCATCTAAGTGAGGGTCTTCCTTTATTTCATTGGTCCACCCTTTCCCAAACATGATGTCCTTCTCTAGGAGTTGGTCCCTCCTTGACAGCATGTCCAGAATATGTAAGATGCAGTTTGGCCATCCTTGCTTCCAAGGAGCACACTGGTTTCACTGCTTCTGGGATGGATCTGTTGATTCTTTTGGCAGTCTGTGGTATATTCAATATTTGTCTATAGCATCATCATTCAAAAGCACCAATTCTTCTGTCCCCCTTACTCAACATCCTGCTTTCACAAGCATATAATGTGACTGAAAATACAATGCCGTAAAGCTCACCTTCATCTTCAATGTGGCATCTTTACTTTTCACCAATTTAAAGAGGTCTTTTGCAACAGCTTTGCAAATGCAATACATCTTTTGATTTCTTGACTGCTACTTCTGTGTGTGTTGGTGGTGGTTGTTGTTAGGTGCCATCAAGTCATATCCGACTCATGGCGACCCTCATAGGGTTTTCAATGGCTGATTGTTTTGGGATTGCCTCAGGAATGGATTGCCACGTCCTCCCATTTTTATGGTGCTGGGAATTGAACCCAGAACCTCAGAGACTACAGACAACCTCAGTCTTTTCTCCATTTATCATGAAGTTGCTTACTGACCTAGCTGTAAGGATTTTTGTTTTGTGGATGTTGAGGTGCAATCCATACTGAACGCTGTATTCTTTGATCTTCATCAACAAATGTTTCAAATCCTCTTCACTTTGCAAACCAAACCAAAGTTGTGTCATCTGCATAACTCAGGTTGTTAGTGAATCTTCTTCCAATCCTGATGCCATGTTCTTCTTCATAAAGTCCAGCTTCTTAGAGTATTTATTCATCATAGAGATTGAGGAGGTACAGTGAAAGGACACAGCCCTGACATACTCCTTTCCTGACTTTAAACCACATGGTGTTTCCTTGTTATGTTCGAATGGCTGCTTTCTGGTCTGTGTACAGATTCCTCATGAGTACAATTAAATGTTCTGGTATTTCCGTTCTTCACAATGTTATCCATAATTTATTTTGATCCACACTGTCAAATGCCTTTGCATAGCCAATAAAACATAGACATCTCCCTGGTATTCTCTACTTTCAGATAATAGTCATCTGACAACAGCAGTGATGCCCCTGGTTCCATGCCCTCTTCTGAAACCAGCTTGGTTTTCTAGCAGTTCTCTGCCTATATACTGCTACAGTCACTCTGCAAAGATCTTTAGAAAAATTTTACTTGCATGAGATATTAATGATATTTTTTGATAATTTCTGCATTTTGTTGGATCCCCTTCCTTGAGAATAGGCACAAATGTGGATCTCTTCCAGTCAGTTGGCCAGGGAATTGTTTTCCACATGTCTTGGCATGAACAAGTGAGCATCTCCAGTGCCGCATCTGTTTGTTGAAACATCTCAAACTCCTAGAGCCTTGTGTTTCACCAATGCCTTCAAGGCAGCTCCCACTTTGTCCTGCAATACCATTGGTTCCTGATCATAGGCAGCCTCTTGAAATGGTTGGTCATCCACCAGTTCTTTTTGGTATAATGACTCTTGTGTATTCCTTCCATCTTTTGATGTTTCCGCATCATTTCATATTTTCCCTGTAGAATCTTTCACTATTGCCACTCGAGGCTTGAATTTTTTTCTTCAATTCCTTAAGCTTGAGAAAAACGGTGTGTTCTTCTCTTTTAGCTTTTTATCTCCAGCTCTTTGCACGTGTCATAATATTTGATTTTATCTTCCCAAGCTGCCCTTTGAAATCTTCTGTTTAGTTCTTTGTCATGTCTTCCTTTTACTTTAGCTACTCAACACTGTAAGGGCAAGTTTCAGAGTCTCTTTTGACATGTTTGGTCTTTTCTTTTTTTCATGTCTTTTTAATAACCTTTTGCTTTCCTTATGAATGATGTCTTTCATGTCATGACCCTATCGCAGTAACACGCAAGCCCTTAAAATAGGTGAAACTGATAGACAAGTGAGGGAAACACTCCTAGTACTGCAAATAAATAAGTAAATCAATAAACAAATAAAAGAAAAAAAGAAGGGAGGGAGGGAAGAAGGAAAGGAAAGGATAGGAAAAGGGAAAGGAAAAGAGGGGAGAGAGGGAAGGGAGGGAAGGAGAGAAGGAAGCAGGGCATGGTAGCACACACCTATAATCCCAGCACTCATGAGGTTGAGACGTATGGATTGAAGCAGGTTCTAGGCCAGCCTGAGGTATGTAGTAAGTTCCAGGCCAGCCTGGGCTACACAGAGAGACTTTGTCTCAAGAAAAAAAAAATTTGGCTGGGCATGGTGACTCATGCCTGTAACCCCAGCAACTTGAGAGTCAGAGGCAGGAGGATCGAAGGTTCAAGACCAGGGATAGCGTACATCACTTAGCAAGACCCTATCTCAAGGTATAAGAAAGGGGATTAAGGGGTGCAACTCAATGGTAGAGCAGTTGCAAAGTATGTGCAAGGCCCTGGGCTCAACCCCACAGTACTGCTAAAGAAAGAAGAAAGTAGGAAAGAAGTGGAGAGGGAGGGAGGGATGGAGAAAGAAAGAAAGAAAAATACTTCATCAAAAGATATCATTAAGAAAATGAGTAGGGCCAGGTGCTGTGGCTCACCCTGTAATCCCAGCAACTCCAGAGGTGGAGGCAGGAGAATCACAAGTTCGAGACCAGAGGCAGTCTGTGTAATTTTTAGCAAGACCCTGTCTCAAAATAAAAAGTAAAAAAATGGGCTGGAGGTACAGTTCAGTGGTACAGCACTTGCAAAGCACGCAAGCATTAGGCCCTGGGTTCAACCCTCTACCACCACAAGAAAAAAAGAAAGAAAATGAGTAGGCAAAAAATGATAATAATTACAGTACACACACCTAACAAATGACTTACATGAATAAAAACTCTTACAACTCAAGGACAATACAAATAATCCAATATTTTTATTAAGCCAAGACGTTTGATCAGATACTTCATAAATGGAAATTTATCGATGACCAGCATGCTGATAAAAAGGGGCTCATTATTAGTTGTCTGGGGCTGAGGATGTGGCTCAGTTGTAGAGTTCTTGCCAAACAGGCACAAGGCCCTGCATTCCATCCCTGGCAACACACAAGGCAATTTAAGTTGCAGCCACGGTGCTACTCTGCACATATTGTTAGGGTCCTGAGCCAGGGCCTGATCCCTTCAAGTATTGATGTCAATGTGAAGCCACTGAAGCACTCACACTGCTGCTGGGCACAGACACTTTGGAAATTGGCCTGGCGGTGTCTCAGCGTTAGCAATGCAGGTACCTAAGATCCAGCAATTCCACTTCTAGGTGTTTGCCCAAGATACAGAAAAACATGTGTCCACAAAGACCTGCACAAAACGAGCAGCTTTAGCCATGATAACCAAACCAGCAGACTGGGAAAACGAAGTGTGATATGTTCACAAATGGAAATTACTCAGCAGTAGAAAGGAGTGAACTGTGGATTGTACCACCACCTGCATGAATCTCACACACGTTATGTGAGGAAAAGAGGCCCAGCCAGAGTTGTACATAGCATGTGATTGCATTTATGTGAAATTTTAGGACAGGCAAAGCTAATAAAGGAATGTTCCTAGAAAAAGTATGTCTAAGCTGAGACCTGAAAGGTGAGTTGGTTAGCTGTGCACAGAAGCAAAAGAGCATCCAAGAAGAGAAGGAGCAAGTGAACAGACCCAGAAACAAGGCTGTGTGGCTGCACAGTCCTGTAGACAGGTAGAGGGAGGCCAAGGTGAGTGGACTGGAGTGTCATGTACATCCTGGGATGCTGACGCTGACTACACTTCCTCAAGAGTGTTGGGTTGGGTGCAGTGGCGCTTGCCTGTAATCCCAGTGCCTCCAGAGTTGGAGCCGGGAGGATTGCAAGTTCGAGACCAGAGGCAGTCTGTGTAATTTAGCATGAGGCCCTCCCCCAGTACCGCAAAAAAAAAAAAAAAAAAAAAAAAAAAAAAAAAAAAAAAAAAAAAAAAAAAAAAAAAAAAAAAAAAAAAAAAAGAGTGCTGGGAAAATTCAAATGGGATGGGTTATTTTCCTCTGGAAATTCTTTATGAACCCTACAGCATAATGCGTATAAAATCTTACCAGTGGTGGCATTTTGATTCAAAAATTACAACTACGACAAGTGAAATATTTGGACCAGTAAGAATGTTTATAGTATTTAGAAGTTGTTTGCAAACATAACATCTCCCTCTTTTTGTCTGATTTTTGGCGATACTGCTTTGACAGACGTTTCTCTTGGTTTCAGGGGTCGAAAAGAATTCTTCGCTCCAACGAGATCATCCTTCCAGCTAGCGGCCTGGTGGAAACAGAGCTCCAGTTGACATTCTCCCTTCAGGTGAGACTCTTCTAAATCTCGGGCCTCTAACATGCCACAGCCAGTCTAGTCCTCAAGCAGTCCTCAGACCTGGACTCTGTTTTCTCTACGAGCAGCCAGAGCACAACCTGGGCAGGAAAGAACCAAAGTCACCCAGAGGTTTAGGGCTAGCCTAGAGGACCAGAGCAGTGCCTGCATCGGCCAGGGTAGGGGTGCCAAGGCCAGGCGTGCGCCACAGCTCAGTCTTCTTTCACTTGGCCTTAGACGATGCTGTAGCCACCTCCCGAGCCCCCCCACCCCCATGCTGAGCCCATCCTCTCTCCCTTCTGGTCGGTGCCCCGTCCAGCCTCCTGTGACCTCTGTCCTTCCCATCTCCTCTTCACTCCCAGCATATCTCTCTGATGGTAATCCCAGGAGCCCATGTTGAAATGCACGGAGAAAGCCCCTGGCCACGTGGGAAGGGAAGGAATGGTTTCTGAGCTCGTGTGGACCCCAGAGCCGGAGGGGAAGCCAGGCATTGAGCAGAACCAGAGAAGCTGGTGCTTCTTTCTCACCCTGCCCAGCCCCTTTTACAGATGTGAGGAACTGGGGCACAGACAGGTTTTTTTTGTCCTCAAGCAGGACCTGAACCTCCAGGTCCCAACTGCTTAGTAATCATCTGGACTCTGTGTTGCTCCTTAGTACCCTCACTTCCTTAAGCGAGACGCCAACAAGCTGCAGATCATGTTGCAAAGGAGGAAGCGGTATAAGAACCGGACCATCTTGGGCTATAAGACCTTGGCCGTGGGACTGATCAACATGGCAGAGGTGAGTGGATCGCAGCTTCAAACTGCTGCCCTCTAAGTCAGAGGACCAGGAGAGGTGCTGGTCCCGGATGTTCACACCCACCGAACAATTCCCTCAGCCTGCTAGCAAGATGTTAATCTTACCTTATAGGTTATTTTGTTGGAAATTCTTTCTATCAGTTACTTTCTCCTTCACAATATGTCTTTTCTTAGCCGGACACTGTGATGCCAGCCTGTAATCCTAGTGACTCAGGCGGTGGGATCACAAGTTTAAGGCCAGAGGCACCCTGTACAATTTAGCAATACCTTGTCTCAAAAAATAAATAAATAAATAAATAAAAAGAGGCTGGAGGGCAACTCAGTGATAGAGCACTTGCCTAGCATGTGTGAGGTCCTGGGGTCAACTCTTCAGTACTTGAAGAAGGAAAAAGGTTTTCTGTAACCTTTTTTTTTTTTTTGAGATGAGGTCTCACTATTTTGCCCGTCTTGGGCCCAAACTGCTGGGCTCAAGCAATCCTTCTGCCCCAGCTTCCTAAGTAGCTGGAACCACAGGCACATCTCCCCACCTGGCGCTAATTTAAAAAGGGAAGGAAGGAAGGAAGGAAGAAAGGAAGGAAGGAAGGAAGTTCAAGTTTACAGAAGTTCTAAGACTATACAAAGACGTATTCACCCATATTCTTCACTTGCTAATGTCTTACCACAGCTGCCTTATTATTCTCTGTGCTTATTACTTTCTTTCTTGAGAATAAGCTTCAGGTATGCTGGCCCATTACATGTTAAAACTACAGCATATTAATTTGCTAAGCATGAGAATACTCTTACCGAGCTCTGGACCACCATTGTAGTCTGGCCATAGACATTGATGCAGACCCCCATCTAACCACAGACTGTGATCAAATGGTGCTGAATGTCTCAGTGACTTCCTTGAGGGACCCATTGTCTAATGTGGGAGTTCAATTGCATTTTTGTTGTCACATCTCTTTAGTCTCCTTCAGTCTGCAGCAGTCCCCAGATTTTCCTTATCTTCTGTGACCTTGATTTTTTTTAAGAGTACAGGCTGGTTACTTTATTGCATGTTCCTCAGTCCAGGTTTGTCTGCTGTTGCCTTGGGATTAGGTTTGATTCAGATGCTCTTCTTCCCAGGACAGCAGGAGCTGCATGTGATATTGATTTATGCCTTTACTGCTACTGATAACTTATCATTTGGTTAGGATGGTGTCTGCCAGGATTTTCCACTACAAAGCTCATGACTAAGTATCTTGTACTTACTAATGAAAAAATGGCAAAGAACACAGCCTTCAGCATGGATTGCACCTCAACATCAAGAAAACAAAATTCCTTACAACTGGGTCAGTAAACAACTCCATAATAAATGGAGAAAAGATGGAGGTTGTCCAAGATTTTGCTTTACTTGATTCTGCAGTCAACACCAACGGAAGCAGCAATCAAGAAATCAAAAGGTGCATTGCATTGGGGAAAATTGTTGCAAAAGACCTCTTTAAATTGTTGAAAAGTAAAGATGTCACACTGATAATGAAGGTGCGCCTCACTCATGCCATGGTATTTTCAGTTGCATTATATGCTTGTGAAAGCTGGACGTGAAATAAGAGAGATAGGAGAATTGATGTTTTTGAACTATGGTGCTGGAGACAAATATTGAATATACTGTGGACTCCCAAAAGAACCAACAAATCGCCAGGTGCAGTGGCACACGCCTGTAATCCCAGCGGCTTGGGAGGCGGAGGCAGGAGAATCGCAAGTTCGAGACCAGATGCAGTCTGCATAACTTAGCGAGACCCTGTCTCAAAAACTAAAAAAAATGGGCTGGAGGTGCAGCTCAGTGGTCCAGCACTTGTAAAGCATGCAGGCGTGAGGCCCTGGGTTCAACCCCCAGTACTGCAAAAAAATAAATAAATAAAATAAAATAAATAAAAAATCCATTCTATAAGAAATACAACCAGAGTGTTCCTTGGAAGCAAGGATGGCTGGACTGTGTCTTACACATTTTGGACGTGTCGTCAGGAGGGACCAATCGCTGGAGAAGGACATCATGTTTTGGAGAGTGGCAGGTCAACCAAAAAAAAAAGGAAGACCCTCAACTACATGGGTTGACGCAGTGGCTGCAACAATGGGCTTAATCATAAAAAAGATCATATGCATGGCAGTATTGGGTAGTGTTTCGCTCCATTGCATGCAGAGGCACTATGAGTCAGACCTGACTCAATGGCACCTAATAACAATAATGGAAAAATGTTTATGTGCTGGTATTTTGAGACTATATAACATTTGGGGGTGGGTATACTAGTACTTGATGGTTGAACCCAGGGCTTCACACATACTTTGCAAGTGCTCTACCACTGGGCTGCACCCAAGCCCATTTTTTTATTTTGAGGCAAGGTCTCAGTGAGTTACACAGGCTCCCTCTGGCCTCAATTCCATGATGCTCCTGCCTCAGCCTCCTGAGTCACTGGGATTATGGGCACAAGCCACCACACCCGACTTCTAAGTATCTTTTCACCAAATGGTTTTAGCATCTGTTAATGATTTTTGCCTGAGCTGGTTATTACTTTGATGCTTTCCAAACTGAATTTCTAATCTCATCATTCTCATTTGTCAGTTGGCTTTCCATTGTAAGACACAATGTTTCCTTCTCCTCCATTAACCAATTGATTCACTTGTTTCTATCAGTTATGGACCTGTAGATTCCTTTTTTTGTCTGACGAGGTTTAATCTGCTATTATCATTTTTCATTCTGATGCTCAGACTGTCTTCTATGTGGTAAGTGGGAGCCCCTACAAGCTGGCTTCTATGTCCTTTTTGGTCTAGCCCTTCATTCTTTGCATACTTTCTTATTTTCTAATAGAAAACAGTCCAGGCTCATTTTGTCCTTTGCCTGACCCAGCCCTGGAATGAGCTGATTCTCTGAGGAGCCTTGGGATTTTTTAATGGAGATAGGGGCACTAAGAGTGCTCATTTCTCCAGTACCGGTCCCATTGCTTCTGCTCCCCCTCAGCAGAGAGAGCTAGGACACACCTGTACATGTGCTTGTAGGTACTCAGGTACACACACATCATGTCTGTTTCCATTTTCGTATTCAGACTTATGTAAACCCGAGTACACAGTGATAACTTCAGGTCCATCCCAACACCCTTGGGCTTATGTAGCTTTCCCCTTTCCTTAATTCTAATTCCCTTCAACAGCAAGAAACCAGGCTCCCATTTTTCTCGATATGCCTGTGGATTTGTACAGTTCTCCTACATGCCAGGCAAGCCTCTCAGCCCTGACAAAGGGGAAGAAGGGCCACAAAGTCAGCTTAAGTTCTTTTCCTGTACTTTAGTAAGTTAAATAGGAAAAGTGTTGTGATCCTAGTAGAATACGTGAGAGAGTCCCAATCCATCTTTCTGTCCTCTTCAGGTTTTGTACCAGGACAGGGGACAGGAGGGAGTGAGTAAATTAATGTCAACACCCTCTTTCCCTGGCTGTGGCAAGCCCCACCATTTCCTCAGGTGCTATAGCTCTTTCTCCCCATTGCCAGGACAATTCACCATCACCTAGCCTGGAGAACTAGTTTCTCTGTGATGGATTTAAGCTAGCACTCATCCTAGAGAAAAACAGTCATTTTCGATCTCAGACCTGGATTGTTATCTTTAAGCACATGGCCCTGGCCAGGAGATGGCACTTCTGGAGATAGTGTTTTGGGTTTTTCTGTTGTGGATATTTTCCCCCAATATTGGGGAGTTGAACTCAGGACCTTGCACATGCTAGGCAAGTGTTCTACCACTGAGCTGCACCCCTAGCCCCTTTTTTATTTTTTATTTCAAGACGAGTCTCCCTAAGTTACACATGCTGCCTCTGGCCTCGAATTCACAATCCTTCTGCCTCAGCCTCCAAAGTCTCTGGGATTATAGGTGTGCATCATGGTATCCAGCTTTTCTGTTGTTTGGAGATGGGGCCTTACTATGTTGTCCAGACTGGCTTCGAACTCCTGGGTTCAAGCATTCCTCCTGCCTCAGTTTCCCAAGTAGCGACGCCACCATGCCCAGCTTTGAGACAGTTTTAACGTAAGATCCTGAAGGCAGTGGGAAGACAGTAGGCACGGATTTGGAAGTGAAAGGCGGATGCATTATCAGAATGCCATCACTGTTGCCTTGCACGTCCACTTGGACTTATGAAAATGGCACCCTGCGACCTGCCTGGTGAAGTGTTCCACTGCACTCTTTGCTTGTAGGTGATGCAACACCCCAACGAAGGTGCTTTGGTGCTTGGCCTGCACAGCAACGTGAAGGATGTCTCTGTGCCTGTGGCAGAAATAAAGATCTACTCCCTGTCCAGCCAGCCCATTGACCATGAAGGAATAAAGTCGAAGCTGTCCGGTAAGATACATGCAGTGTCCGCAGACCCTGTGGAAGACAAGGGAGCCCATGCCCTGATCACTGTCCTAGAAAAGCTGAGCGAGACATGCCTGAGATGTGCCTAGGCGGGAGAGGCTTGGAGATCCCTGAAAACAGAGAGCCCCTGTCGCCCTTCCCTCCAGCCCCATTGTACTGATTCCTGACCTTCGAAGTCTCTCAGGCCAGATCATCCCAGGGCAGGGCTGTCTTACTAGGGTATCTGTTCCAGATCGTTCTCCCGATATTGACAACTACTCTGAGGAAGAGGAGGAGAGCTTCTCATCAGAGCAGGAAGGCAGCGACGACCCATTGCACGGGCAGGTAACCTCCCATGGCCCCTCCCTCGAAGTGTCCGGGAAGCTCCTGGGACCTCCCAGCCTCACGCTGTCTCCATCCGCTCAGGACCTGTTCTACGAAGACGAGGACCTGAGGAAAGTAAAGAAGACCCGGAGGAAACTGACCTCCACCTCAGCCATCACGAGGGTGAGCTGCCCAGGTCCGGGGCATGGCACGGCGAGGTTCTCTGCGTGGGGCAGGAGGGGAGTGGTGCACTCAGAGCTAATGGGGCTCTGGAAAATCTGTGTACTCGTGGCCATCCCCTCAGGACTCTGACACAGCCCCTCCAATCCCTACCACACCTATTAAGAATCGGCACAGGACCAGGCGCCATGGCGCGTGCCTATCTGGGAAGCTGAAGCAAGAAGGGGATTGCAAATTCAAGGCCATAGGCAGCCTGCTAAGCTTAGCAAGACCCTGTCTCAAAAAATAAAAGAGGGATGCAGGGGTGTAACTCAGTGGTAGGCTTCAGGCTCTGGATTCAACCCCCTGAGTACTGTAAAAGAAAAAAGAGAACTGGGCCTGTCTTCCCAGAGAGGTTTTCAGTGAGGTGGGCAGGCACCGCGTCTCCTATCGTTCTGTCCTCACATGGCTCCCTGAAGCAGGAGGGAGCTGCAGCAGTGTCTGCTGACTTGGATTGACTAGGAGTGGGTGTTGCTTGAGAACTATTGTACCATTTGTCCCCACAGCAACCTAACATCAAACAGAAGTTTGTGGCCCTCCTGAAGCGGTTCAAAGTCTCCGATGAGGTACGACCCCTTACTCCCACGGTGAATGGTGAGTGGAATCCCCACAGTGTCCTGCCTCACACCCATATAGCTACTGGGAGGCAGGATCTTGGGGTCACGATTCCTGTCACCCACATGCCTAGCAGAGCCACAAAGAGAGGGCAGCTGGAAAAGAGCTTTATGCTATTTGGAAAGAGAAGGAGGGCTTCTCACTAAGGGTGCAGTCACATAGTGTTTGGAGACAGCGTAGCGCAGCTGTAACCAACCATTGATTGGTTCATACCCAGGCCTCAGGCATGGGATGACAATGACAAATCCAGCTGTCACTGTGGTTTAATTTTCCCTTATATCCCAAGGGGAGCCACAGCCCACCAGATGGTCACGGCCTTAGTGGTCAGCTCTCGTCGAATCCGCAGGAACGAGCTGCTGCTAGGGGAGCCGTCTCTTTCTGGGCTCTGGATATCCTGGTGCCGGTTTCCACAGACTTCTCAGTGGACTAGAAAGGAGTTGTTGATAGAGAGGGACTTTGTCCCTCTGTGCGCTGCTAAGGAAGGCAGACTAATCCTGTGGGCTTGGCCTCTGGGTCTTCTTGTGCCCGTTCATTGAGAGAGACACGGTGATACTTGCTCTTCCTGGCGCAGGCCCTGATACAGTGTTGAGAGGAACTGAGAAGGAGGGCGGGTGCATCACACCCCTGCCCCAGGGTCAGACAACAGAAAAGACGGGAAGCGTGTTCTGCTGCGCGTGATGCTACGCCGCGCCCCTTTGGAGGGAATACGAGGGAGGCCAGCTGACATCTGGCCCAGCAGAAGGGAGTTACTCGTCTGCCATAATTGTTAGTAGAGAGAACCCCAAATTCAGAGATCCTTCTTCCACCCACAGGTGGGATTTGGGTTGGAGCATGTGTCCCGGGAGCAGATCCGGGAAGTGGAGGAGGACCTGGATGAGCTGTACGACAGTCTGGAAATGTACAACCCCAGCGACAGTGGCCCCGAAATGGAGGAGACGGAGAGCATCCTCAGCACCCCAAAGCCCAAGCTCAAGTGAGCCCCAGAGCTCCTCCGCCCCCCGCAGGCTGCTCCCGACGCCTCTCCTCCCTAGAGCGTCACGGGCCCTGCACCTTCCCTCACCCTCCACATTCAGGGAACGAGGGCTCTCTGTCCTTTCTGAGCCCCCAGTCCCCCAGGCAGAAATCACTGGTTCTGTAGCTCACTGACAGGAGGCCTGGGAGGACCCTCCGGAAGTCTTCCCGCCCAGGTCCCACTTCCCCAGCCCGCAGCATCCTCCCGCCTGGGCGTCCTAGGGGCCCACACTGTTGATCCGCCTTGAGCACCGGCTCCCCTTGGCTCCCATGAGCCGCTGTTCTGAGCCGCGGGGGCCGCTAATCCCAGCTATGCTTCTTTGTCGCAGGCCCTTCTTTGAGGGGATGTCGCAGTCCAGCTCACAGACGGAGATTGGCAGCCTCAACAGCAAGGGCAGCCTTGGAAAAGACACCACCAGCCCTGTGAGCAGACAGATGGCTATTCGGGGTGGGGAGAGGGACCTGGCATGTTGGCTTCATACTCAGGGGCCCTCTGCTTCTCTGAGGATGGCTCCTTTTGGGCCCACAGAAGCATGCCCTTGGGGCCTGGGCATGGTCACGCATGCCTGCAATGCCAGCAGTTCAGGAGGCAGAGGTAGGAGGATCGCAATTTCGAGGACAGAGGCAGCCTGCAAAACTCAGCAAAACCCTGTTTCAAGAAAAAAGATTGAAAAACGGGCTGGGGGTAGAGCTTCGTGGTAGTGTACTTGCAAAGTATGCATAAGGCTCTGGGTTCAGCACCCTGGTACTACACAAAAGCAAAAGGAGTGGCCTCAATTTTCCTCTTCTCAGCTCTGGCTGGGAGCTCAGTGCTCAGAGGGTGTTGTTGTGTCTGGTCAGGTATTCTTTTTGGCCCATTTCTGCCCATTGGTCCATTTGGCATAGCACCTTCTCTCTCACCTCAGAATCTCCTCTCCATGTCCATTACATGATGGCTTGAGGCAGGCATTCGGCCAGGGGAAATGGTTCTGCCTTCTAGGCTAAGGAAAGAACAAGTGTAAAGAAGCAGAGGAGCCCAGGAGGTCTTTCCGGGGAAACAATAAACAGGTCCTGCAGGATGGAGAACTCAGCGGGGAGCACAACCCTGGGAGAAGGTAGAATTCAGTGGGCAGGTTTCCATTTGCCTGCTGAACACGAGGAAAGAGCTGTCTGCTGTGGCTCCCAGCGCCCAGCAGCCACTCTCAGGCTGGAGCCTAGAAGATGCCGAGCCCACCCCCAGCCTGGGGAAGTAGCTAAAGTAGTCTGGGTGTTGTGCACGCTTTCAGAGCAAAGCCAGGATTTGCTGTAGGGAGCCGTGTCTTCTGTAGATGAGAGAAACCAAGTCCTTTAAGTCCTGTGGTTCTTGCTGCTTTGGTAGCTGATGAGGTGTGCAGTCATTTGCTCACTAGAAGGGATGCACAGCTCAGCCTGAAAGTAGGTATTAACCACGAGGAGCTGATCAGGTGTGAGGCACTCCATCTGCTGAAAAGCACAGCCTGTGGGCCCCCTGGCTTCTGTCCTATATGCCAACTACCGCCTTTCCTGGGGCACCTCACGTGGTCTTTCTGCCTGCTGCCACCAGGTGGGGCTGTCTCCCAGCTTATCTCTTCCTGGTTAAGGTGCAGCTGGCTACCAGACTCACCAAGGACTGCACCACACGGTGTTAGTGAGGAAATGCAGTAAGGAAAACTGGTGCACACCAAGAATACCCCCATGGAGAAGCCTTAGGCCCGCCGCTTGAAGATTGGCGTTCCCAGCACCTTCCCAGCCCTGGTTCACGGTGATCTGGCACTGAGGAGGCCGCACTTAGTGTAGTCCTAGCCTTTAGGATGTGGGCTGATGCTGCTTTTCGTCACAGGAAGCTGCCGAAAGGCCCTGATGAATGTCAGTGTCTCTGTGGACAGGTCGTTGGCCACTGGGGCCAGAATGCATCTTAAATACCAGGGGTAACTCCTCTACCAAGAAGTGCAGGGCCTGGTGGAGGGAGGGCCGCCGCAGCGTTCTAGGAATGCCAATGACGTGCTGCAGCAACACAGTATAAATGAGATTAGCTGGGCCAGTGCCCAGAGGCATGGCTGAGCACAGAGCTGGGCATATCAGAGTGTTCAGCCAGGGGTGGTGGTGCACGCCTGTGATCCCAGCACAACATGGTGAGACTCTCTCTCACAAAGTACTTTTTTTTTCTTGGTTTCTTGAGACAGGAATTCACTGTATAGACTAAGCTGTTATGGCACTTGCTGTGTAGACCAGACTGGCCTCAAACTCACAACAGTCCTCCTGCCTTAGCCTCCTAAATGCTGGGGTTATAGGTGTGTACCACCACAAAAATAAATTTAAATATAATAAAATAATAGTATATTGTAAATGCTTGATAAATGCCAGTGCTTGATTTTACCAAGTCAACAAGAGGAACCATTTCATACGAGCAAAAATGCTTCTGCGTTAAGAGAATTTTGCTGTAAGTTCTGCTTACATGGTTTACAGGGTTGTTTTTTGTTTTGTTTTGTTTGCAGTCTGGGGGCTGAACCCAGGGCCTCGTACTTGCATGCTTTGCAAGTGCTAAACCACTGAGCTGCACCCTCAGCCCATTTTTTTTTTTTTTTTTACTTTTTGAGACAGGGTCTCGCTAAGTTACACAGACTGCCTCTGGTCTCAAATTTGTAATCCTCCTGCCTCCACCTCCCAAGTTGCTGGGATTATAGGCATGCGCCACCACTCCCTGCTCAAGTTTTGTTTGTTTTTTTGTTCCCATTGCAACTGTGGGGGGTGTTGAGCTCAGGTCCTCACATATGCTAGACAAGTGCTCTACCACTGAGCTGCACTCCCAGCTCCATTTTTTTATTTTGAGACAGGGTCTCACGAAGTTGCTCAAGCTGCCTCTGGCCTCAAACCTGCAATTCTGTGCCTCACCCTCCTGAGTCACTGGGATTACAGGTGTGTGTCACAGCACGCAACTGGCTTATAAGATTTAGAGTAAAAAATCACCTTGACACCCTGAGCCTAAGGAGCCTCATTTGGTAAAGGTGTCAGCATAGGAGCCTAGCTGTTGCTGCTGTTAGGTACCATCGAGTCAGTGTCCAACTCTTAGAGACCCTATGTACAACAGATGAAACGGTATTGTCAGTGCTTCTCTGCTATTCATAGGGCTTTTCAATAGCTGATTGACTTTTGGGAGTGGGCTGCCGGGTCCTTCTTTCGAGCATACAGCACCTGGTGTTCCCAGGCAGTCTGCCATCCAAGTACTAACCAGGTCCAACCCTACTTAACTTCTGAGATCTAACAGGATCAGATGCCACAGTGGTACAGCTGCAGGCCATTTCAATTTTAGACTCCAAACATCGATAGGATATAGATGTCTTTTACATGAATTTTTCAAATGGTGGTTCCCTTGGCCAGACTTAAGACTTGCTTCATTGTTTCTCTTCTGAGACCGACCTTCCTTCCTTCCTTCCTCCCTCTCTCCCTCCCTCTCTCTCTCTCTCTCTCTTTCTCTTTTCTTTTTTCTTTTTCTTTCTTTTCTCTTCCTTTTTTCTTTTCTCTTCCTTTCTCCCTTTCTTCCCTCCCCTTTTCTTTTCTTGTATTTTCAATACCTGGAGGTTGAACCCAAGGCCTCATACTTTGCAAGTACTCTACCACTGAGCTGCACCACCAGCCCATTTTTAATTTTTTATCTTGAGTCAGTGTCTCGCTAAGTTACACAGGCTGTGTCTGGCCTTGAACTTTCAATCCTCCTACCTCAACCTCCCAAGTTGCTGGGATTACAGACGTGTGCCACCGCACCCAAGTTGAGATTTCTATTCTGAAGATCCCCTGTATATCTTGATGTAAGTGTGTAACTGTGAAATCCTTTATTGTGAAGGCACACTTTGGGAACAGCAAAATAAGCCTGGACTCTTACATGGAGAACTCCAGGTAGATCAGAAAAAACATGATTGTGCATAAGTAGGGGGTTATGCACCTGCTGCCTAGCCTTGATGGCCTCTCACCCCTTATTGCTAAACATGTTGTTTGTTTATTTCTCTCTCTTTCTTACCTCTTTTTCCTTTTTTGTGGTGTGGAGGATTGAACTCAGGGCCTCATGTGTGTGTTTAAACAAGTGCTCTACCACTGAGCTATATTACCAGCCCCATTTATTTGTTTGTTTGTTTTGCAGTACTTGGGGCTTGAACCCAGGCCCTCACTCAAGCCAGGCAAGTGCCCCACCACTGAGCTGCACACCCAGCCCCTTTTTTATTTTGTATCTTGAGACAGAGTCTTGCTAAATGGTACAGGCTGCCTCTGGCCTCGAACTCATGATCCTCCTGGCTCAGCCTCCCAATTCACTGGGATTACAGGCATGTGTGACTGCACCCAGCTTAATTATTTTTCTTAATCTTTTTTAGTTTCCCAGACCTTTAGAAAATTCAGCTTATCACTATAACCAGAATGAATTTCTGCTGATAACAAATGATTGCAGTCATTGAGTTTTCTCAAGACTCAAGTACACAGTAGCAACATAATTTGGTTCTCCAAGCTGACCACAGTAGGACCTGGCAGTGCTTCATGCGGCCAACCCAAGATACAGACTTTTAGCCAAGACTGCCTGCTACGCGAAGTTGCTATTTCCATAGCACCATCATAACCGTGTTAGAGACTAGTACTTTGCTTACACACACACACACACACACACACACACACACACACACAGAGTAGCTACTGTTGCCTTTGGGGTCATGCAACAGACTGCTAAGACCTCAGGAGACACCTCCAGTGCCAAACAGGCAGGCACAGCTGGAGTGCTGCAGCGCTCCAGAGTCCTAGGTGAGAAAAGTCCTTTGTGTGTCAGAGTGAGCGAGAGAGAGAGAGAGAGAGAGAGAGAGAGAGAGAGAGTGTGTGTGTCGCTCATGATCAAACCAGGGTGTTGTGTGTGATAGAGCACTTGCTTACCAAGCTACCTCCTAGCCTAGCCCCGCCCTCCTTCTTCTTCTCTCTTTTTTTTTTTTTTCCTGTGGCACTCGGGAGTTAAACTCAGGGCCTCACGTAGGCTTTTTGCAAGCACTGTGCCACTGAGCCACACTCATGGCCTGTTTTTTACTTTTTTTCTTTGTTTGTTTGAGACAGGGTCTTGCTAAGTTATGCCAGCTGCTTCTGTTCTCAAACTCACAATCCACCTGCCTCCGTGCCTGGCCACCCTTCGTATTTATCGAAGCAGTAATAGAAGCTTGGAGAGTGTGGAGTTTAATCCAGTTTTTGTCTCATACTTTAGTAAAGCTGCTGTGGGGGACTAAATCTTACCAAATATCGCCACCTTGTTGTGAAAACAATGTTGTAGCTCTCACAGGGCTTGACAAGAGGACAGGCTACTTGAAAACCACCCAGCAGAGCTGTGTTATCACTCTAGTTCTTGCTGGGAGCCAAAGTGAGTGGAATCATCTTCAGTCTTAGGCCTGAGTAGGACTTTGCCGTCATTCTGAACTCTATTAACAATGGTTGATCACGTAGACAGCATGTAAGTGAACTAGCTCTGAGATCTGGAGGCAGCCTGTTCTGTCTGTGAACCATTACCAGGCCACACCATCTCAGGCCCTGGGGTCACAGGGTGTAGCTAAAGTATGTTGGATTCATCTCACAGATAGCTTTATGCAGTGTTTCTGCACTAGGGATGATTATGCCTTCCAGGGGTCATTTGGCAATGATTAGAGACATTTTTGGTTGTTACCAGTAGGGAGCAGTACTATTAGCATCTACTGAGTAGTGGCCAAGAATGCCGCCAAACATCCTGCAGTGCACAGGACAGCTGCCCTTGCAAAGGATGATCCAGCCTGAAATGCCAACAGAGGCAAGGTGGAAAAACCCTGGTTTAGAGAATGACAGCCTGCTTTTGTAGCCCTTTTCTTTAGTTTATCCAGCGACCCCTAAACTTACTAGCCTGATGTCTCTCAGCTTTACATAGTTTACTCACAGAAAAGACTTTGATTAATTGAGAGGAAGTGGGCTAGCTTGTATATTTTCTGCTTCCTTTGGCTCCTTAAAAGAAAGAGATTCACTGAGGCCAGTCCTTCCTTACATCGGAAGTCCACAGCCCAGCCTTCTCATGAGTGTGCCATGTCTGCACAGTCAGAAGCAATATTAACAAATGTAAAAGATCTGGTTATGTATCTGTCTGCAAAATAAACTTTTAATATTTATGAGAAATACTAATAAGAGTAGGGGCAATAGGAGAATTAATTTACACCTAAATGGCTTCACATTTGGGCATCTTTTTACTGAATATGTTGTTAGATGGTTTTCTGAATGCCTCTATCTACCATGGATGTCTTTAGTCTCCAAATGAAAGACTTGAATTGTAAGATTCTCCCTTCTCTGACAATCAAAGGTAGTCCCATGTGTCTCTTTGGGATAAAAGTGTTCACTGAATCCAGGGCTGAAGACTTCATGGATGCAATAGAAAAACCATCTAACTTTGAGCCCCTCTTTCCTTGTGGTATTTGTGGGAGTCAGAATTTCTGTGTTCCACATCCCTCAGTGTCATTAATAACTAAAAAAAATAACTCACCCCTCTGAAGCTTAGTTTTCACAAAAATATCCCCCCCTCATAAGATGAAAACCCTAAAGATATTATAAGGTTAAAGATCAAGTGAACATAATTTCAGCTTCTTGGGGACCTAGTAAAAACAAGTTAGAGTGATAGTTATTTGAATCAAGAATAACTAATATTTTTTTGCAGATGGAATTGGCTGCTCTAGAAAAAGTCAAATCTACTTGGATTAAAAACCAAGATGACAGCTTGACCGAAACAGACACCCTGGTATGTATGGTACGGTTTTCTATTCCAGCCATTTAAAATAGTCTTTGTGCGTTTAAAAATAAAAGTAAAAAAGACCCTCATGACCACCTTGGAAATTTCACCCAAATCTGTCAGCTTATGCGTATCCTGCGTTCTCTTCAGCCTGACATCCTTACCCATGGAATAGAACTCACCTAGATACTAGGTGTTCCCCAAACTAGTAAACCAGAAATGTCCCCATTCTGCCCTTTAATTAGAACTGATCAAACTCTAGTTTGAATAATTGCTTACCGTCACCATCATTTACTCCCAAGAGGTGATGACTAGTGTCTTCTCCTGAAAAGCCGTCCCTTTCCCTTTCCCCTTGGGTGTTGCTCCTTCAGTAGCAGCCCACAGCATTAAGTCTCTGAGTGGTCACTGGTCAGCACCTTCCTCCAGGAAACACTGAGGCACTCGGGAGCACACACCAAAGCCCTCAAGAAGGGGGATTGAATCGACTGAGGTTCCTGGTGCCATTGAACTTGGCGCTGTACACATTCATTATGTATCTGCCAGTGCTGAGCACAGAGGATGCAGAGGTGGCTGGGCCACGGTCTGTGCCACCAAGGGCCCTCTCCAGGGGAAGCCACCTGTGCACACTCGTGGCAAGGCTCTGTGGAGGCCCAAGAAGGTGCAGGAGATGCAGCCTCTGCAGAGGTCATCTGAGCTGGTCTCACTCGCAGGGTACCTTGAACTTCATCCAGCAGATGGAGAGCTGGACACTGAGTGGGAGGGAGCAGGAGAATTCACAGAATGCCATCTGGCTGGGCTCCGCATGAGCCACACGGCAAGACCTTCTGGTGGTTGAATGGAGTCCAAGGAAGAATTACTTTAGGCTTATGTTTCCTACAGTAAATACTTCTACTTTATATATCTTGAGTATGAGAAAACATTAGGCTTGATTCCAGGTTAATTAAAAAACCCACTATACTAACTCTGTAATTATGGTTCACCAGTAATCTGAATAACCAGACTCCACTTTTGCCCCGTTGCTATCCGTACTACATGTGACCACAGCCATGATCCTTTCAAAGTGAAATTCCAGTCATGTCCCTTCCCAATTAAAACTCTGCAGTGATCAACCAAATCTCAACTTAGTGTTGAATACAGAAGCCAGCACCAAAAACTACATGCCATAGGAGTCCCTTCATGTGAAATTTGTAAACAGGCAAGACTAATCTGTGATGGCAAAAGTCAGGATGCTTGATGCCTGCAGGGATGGGAAGGGGCACGTGGGACCTTCAGGTGTGCTGCAGGGTTCTATCTTGAGCTGGCTGATGGTCCCTGGGGATATACTTATGTAAAAACTCAAATTCAGGCTGGGTGTGGGGGGGGTGGCTCAGTGGTAGTGCTTGCCTAGCATGCAAGTGGTCCTGGCCTCCATCCCAAGCAACACACACACACACACTATTTTTGAGCATTTCATAGAAATTACTGCCATAAATGAATATTTTAAAAATATAAAGGGTAGATAGATGCAGAGAGGTGAGTAGGCATGTGTGGGTAGCAGAGTCTTTTAAGAGGTAAGAGCATTAGAGAAGTGGTGGTCCCCACGGTGGAATATAAGGGATTAACAGAGAAACGTAGACCAGGCCCAGGTCAGGAAAGGTCTCAAAGGCCCACTGAAGCTGTGTGGGGCTGGTCATGCTGTTTGAATCCTGTCCCGGTGTGATCACCTTTGAGCTTTGGAAAGACAGACTGGTGTGGGCAGGCAGGACGATTTGGGCAGGGAAAGCGAGGCTCAGGAAGGCTGCTGGAGGTAATCTAGGAAGGTCTAAGGCCCGAACTCGGGTGGGAGGAGGTGATGGGTGTCAGGGCGCTGCAGTACCCATGGGAAGGTGGGTGGGCAGGGGATACATCTGGACAGGAAGGACGTGGCAGTTCCAAGGCAGATGCAAGAGTCTCGGCCAGCATGAGGAATGTGGCTACAAACCTCATGCGCTCCCCAGGCCACAGCCCCTGCCCTGATGAGATGCTGCCCCCGCCAGCGGCAGCTAGGGAGACGCGTGTAGGCCCCCACCCACCTGCAGAAAGCCCGTCATCAGTCACCCCTCACGTGCTGACAGAGCTCAGAGATATGGAGGCAGAGCTGGGTGGTGCACAGAACGGTGGGAGCCCTCTGTTAGCAGTACCCACAGCAGAGGAGGCAGGCGTTTTAGAACCACATGCTTCCAGGAAGCCAGCAAATGAGTGGCTCTCCTCAGCGGAGATGGGCCCTAGCCGGGCTCTGCGGAGGCTCCTGGGTGGTCATCAAGTGAGAGGTAACCTGCTTTGCTTCTTTCCTCGTGGCAGGAAATCACTGACCAGGACATGTTTGGAGATGCGAGCACTAGCCTCATCGTGCCAGAGAAAGTAAAAACTCCCATGAAGTCCAGCAAAACAGACCTGCAGGGCTCCGCCTCCCCCAGGTATGCCAGGCAGGAGGGAAGCAGAGGGCGCACACCTGCGCCCACACGCGGCACAGGCTCTGCGACCAAGCGAGGGCGGGGCTGGCGCGGCTCTAACCCCCGCGCTCCTCTTCAGCAAAGTGGAAGGCACACACACGCCCCGGCAGAAGAGGAGCACCCCCTTGAAGGAGCGGCAGCTCTCCAAGCCGCTGAGCGAGAGGACCAACAGCTCCGACAGCGAGCGCTCTCCTGACCTGGGCCACAGCACGCAGGTACCCGTGCCCCCCACCCCAAGCCCAGGGCCTGACTGCAGTCTGTTTTGCCGTCCTTCTTGGATGGCTCAGCTTGATTGAGGGGGCAGGCGGAATGCCTAAGTGCCGTGAATCTGAGCACTCGCTGAGGGACTGGAGCCAGTGTGGCTGCCATGCTTCTTGCTCGCTGCTGGTGAGGAACTGGACATCAGGCAGACTGCGGGTGTGGAGAGCAGCTGCCGTTCTCAGTCCCCTCTCAGGCTGAGGGCAGAAGCTAGCCTTCGGAGAGAGCCTCTTGGCTGTAGTTATGGTCTGGGGTTGAGAAGGAGCCGTCCTGAGCCGCGGTTCTCTGCCCTGCTGATGCCGTGGAGAGGCAGCCTGGGTCAGTGCAGCTGCCTGGGTCTGAGGCTGTTACAAAGCTGCCAATGAACCTGAGACTAGAATAGCCTGGTGGCTGGGGTGAGACACTGTCCTTTGTTCCCTGAGACAGTGGGCCCCATGCCGAGCCGCTGCCACTGTCACTTTTCCTCTCCCCTGCCCTTGCTGCCATTCTCCAAGCGCCTGCTCACTGCTCCCCCTCCTCCACCCCTGGTGCTGAAACTACCACTGCCCCCATCCTGGCACCTACGATTCCTGGGACGCTCACTGTGCCCGGGCCCCAGGCCCTCCCTGGCAGGACCACTGCATGCACAGCCTGGCCTGGTGTGGTCACGTGTTCTCCAAGGACTCCGCTGCTTCTTCCCCCTGCTTGCCTCATTTGGTCTGGCCACTGGGAGACTCCCTCAAGTCCCTCGGTGCTCTCCGATACCTCTGTGCGGAGAGTTCTCCCTGCCCTTGTCCCCAGCCCCACCTCCAGGTCCCCGGGCAGTGCCTAACAGACACTTGTCCCTCAGATTCCAAGGAAGGTGGTGTATGACCAGCTGAATCAGATCCTGGTATCTGATGCCGCCCTCCCAGAGAACGTCATCTTGGTGAACACCACCGACTGGCAGGGCCAGGTAAAGCCCAAAGGACCATGGGGAAGAGGGAGTGTCGGCAGATGCTCGGGGTGTGCACCCTGAAACAGCACGCGGAGGGCAGGAAAGTGACCCCATCTCTCAGCCCCACCTGAGCCGAGCTCAGAGCTCTAAGTCCTAGCCCTCCTTCTGTCCTTGTCCAGCCTGTGGGGGCTTCAGTCACTAACCTTTCCATACTTCAGCTTCCTCATCTGTGGGGGGGGGGATGACAAGCACCTGCTCTGGCCTGCCTCTCGGGATGCCATGGGTAGCAGGCGGACACCCACAGTGGAAGCGCTGTGCAAAGCACCAAGCATTGTAAGTTTCTGGGCCACCCCTAGTTTCCGTGAAAGCGACTCTGCCTGGTCCCTCATTGCCATCCCTCCTAGGAGACACTGGTGCTGGGGACTCCTGGACGTGGTGATGTGTGGAGCCCCCAAGCTCCCCACCTTTCCGTCAGCACATGTCCGTGGGTCTGCCCCACCATCTCCTTATGCACAGACAGGAAACCTGCCCACCACTGGCCAGAGGACAGGGGCCCCGTGGTGGGCCAGGCCTCACCTGCCGTCTGGGTGCCTGTGGACAGCAGTGTGGCCTCCTGCACCCCTGCCCCTTCCTTCCCCACAGTACGTGGCCGAGCTGCTCCAGGACCAGCGGAAGCCTGTCGTGTGTACCTGCTCCACGGTGGAGGTCCAGGCTGTGCTCTCTGCGCTGCTTACGAGGATTCAGCGCTAGTAAGGCCCCCGACATGTTGGGGTTCCCTCTGCCTCCCAGCAGTGTAGACCAGGACGCGGCAGCTCCAGCTGCGTGTGTGGAGCAGCTGCAGGATGGAGTGCTCAGTGCCCCTGGCAGAGTAGCAGCTCCTGAGCCCTCTGCCTCCCCGCCCACCTGGACCTGCTTCTTCCCCTTAAACCCTTGAGGGAGAAGAGAGAACCTCTGGCCATAGCCTGCTGCCGGGTCGTTGGGGGTCAGTGCTTTCCTTCGCCAGGGCCTTCCTCCAGAGGCCTGTAGCCCCCTCCTGTGTGACCGAGTGAAAGGCCCCCAACTTCTGGGCCTCCCGCAGCACCGCCAGCTGGCCTCGTACCCCCCCAGGCAGCTGCCTGCCGGCCTGAGCAGCACCAGAGCTTGCTGTCTCCTGACACTGCTCTGTTGCTTTGCTTTCTCCTGTGCTGTTGAGATGTGCAAAGTCAGAGCTTGGGGCCTGCCCTGAACAGGACGCCGGCAAGCCCCAAGCGTGGCGTGCGAAGATTCCCTTTCCCTGCAGCTGCAACTGCAACTCGTCCATGCCCAGGCCCGTCAAGGTGGCAGCTGTGGGAGGCCAGAGTTACCTGAGCTCCATCCTCCGGTTCTTCGTCAAGTCCCTGGCCAGCAAGACGTCCGACTGGCTGAGCTACATGCGCTTCCTGATCATTCCCCTCGGTAAGGTCGGGCGGCACCCAGGAGGGTGTGTCAGACGCAAGGCGTCTCCAGGCAGATCCAGCTCCTGCAGCGGGATGGGGGCTTGTCCCAGGACTGGACCATCCGGGAAACCAAAGGCTGGGGCCCTGGCTGGGGACAGCTGCTCCTGCCTTTCCATCCACTAGCCCATTCGCCTTCTCTGATTTTTCATCTGCCAGGTTCTCACCCAGTGGCCAAATACTTAGGCTCAGTTGACAGTAGATACAGTAGCACCTTCCTTGACTCTGGCTGGAGAGATCTGTTCAGTCGCTCAGAGCCCCCTGTGTCAGGTAAGGACCCTGGAGGGTGTGGAGGCTGCTTCGTCACTGCCCGGTGGCTCTCACCTAATCGGCTCCTCAGGGCAGCCTGTCTCTGCAGCCTGTGTCTGGCTGCTGCGCGGCCAGAAGTAAGGAGGCCCTGCCGGCCGGCAGATGAGCCAACTCTGCCTGCAGAAATGAAATAAAAGCAGCAGAGAGTGTCACTAAGCAGTCCCTTGATAAGCGAGGGGCACTGTACCAGCAAGCGTCCTGGTGAACATCCAGAGGCAGTGGCAGCATCAGAGAGAGGCTGAGGTGGAGGGCGAAGACTGTGCTTTGGTCTGTGATTCCTTTGATTGACTGCCAAGGGCGTCTCAGAGCCCTCTCTCCGCCTCAGCTCTGTGGGTCTTCGCCTGCGTCTCGGGAGGGGCTCTCCGAGGGGCTGTGGGTTTCCTGCTGAAATAAAGGGGCCCGTCCCTCCTGACCTTCCTGCAGAGCAACTGGACGTGGTGGGGCGCGTGATGCAGTACGTCAGCGGGGCGGCCGCGACGCACCAGCTGCCTGTGGCTGAAGCCATGCTGACCTGCCGCCACAAGTTGTAAGTCTGACCTCAGAGGGTTTCTTAGACGTAGGTGGGGTGGGTTAGGGGAATCTTGGGTCCTTCCGTTTTACCCATTCTCCTCGACACCCCATTCCCTGTCAGGGGAGCCCAGGAGGATGCACGTGTCCTTTCCTGCCACCTTCTGAGGCCCTCCCTCCCTGCCCTTGGCCTCCACCTGCACGGGCAGGAGTTCGTTATTTCCCCTTCCTAGTAACCAAAATCAGCTGAGGGGGCGGGCAGTGTAGTTTGCATAGTGGTGTCCTTCGCCCCTATTGTATGTGTTCCATGCGTGCAATGAGCAATAGACCCTCCTGCCGCCCTGCGATGCGACAGGAGGACGCAGAGCCACACTCGGGACTCATCCGAGCCACAGTAAAGTATGGGAAGTTTCCTTCCCCCGTGTTCCACTCAGTCCGGCTAAACTTAGTTTTCCTGTCTCCCAACAGCCCCGATGAAGACTCCTATCAGAAGTTTATCCCCTTCATTGGCGTGAGTACTGACTCCCTCCCTCTGGCCCACTTCGTGCCCTCCCCTTCCCCCCCATACATGATTTCTCTAGAACAGTGAGTGGTTCTCATGGGGCCAGATTTTTGCCCTGGGAGATAAGAGGCAATGCCTGGAGACTTTTGGCTATCACAGTTGGGGGCATCCTGGTTCATCACTAGTGTCTCCTGTTTATTGCACCAGGCCCTGAACTTGATGCCTGTGGACCTCTGGAGTGAGGTCCAGAGCATGGCTTCTCCAGGCTGAGGGAAGAGGAAGTAGCTTCAGAAATAGTGGAGCGTGGCCTTCTGAGGGGAGGTCCCAGAAACAGATAGCTCTGTCTTCAGGGTCAGGTGGACCGCTGACAGGAAGGGGCTCTTCCTTTCGAGTTAGGGCAGGAGAAGTTAATTTTTTTGAAATAAAGGAAGCACCTCTTGGATGCCTTTGATGTCAAGTGTTTGGGCTCTGGTCTGGTCATTTGACAACGGCTGGGCCTCCAGCACCTAGGGGCCCAGAGGAGACAGCACCCCACAGAGAAGGGCTGAAAACCTGCATCTCCACTTAAGACATTCTGGCTTCCCTTGTCAGTTAGCTTAAATCTCCTTCTGTCGTCTCCTTAAGGAGCCCTCCTTACTTTTAGAGAAGAAAGGACGGTACAGAAGAGGGGGCTGAGCTCCTCACTCTCCCTGATCGCTGAGCATCCAGGACTCCGCTGGGGCAGTGAGCAGCCCTCCTCACCCCTTGCCAGCCACCTGGCAAGTGCTCCACTCAGTCAGTCTTGCTAAACAGAAAGGTTTCCCGTCTCCCAACCGCCCAGATGCAGACTCCGCTGCCTGCTTAGCCCCGGAGCTGATCCCCTAATCGCACCGCAGCTCCGGGACCCTGGCCACGGTGGCCTGGGCTGGCAGTGTGACTCCCACCTTTACAGAACTTGAGATGTTAGTTGCTGCTCATTGTGGTCTCAAGCCAAGTGAGAGATAAACACTAAAAAGCATTTTAAGGAACGGTAGCTCCATGGCAGAATGCTTGGCCAGCACGCAGGAGGCCTTGGGTTCAATCTGCAGCATTGAAAAAAAAAATGTTTTAGAAACCAAAGTTGCTGGCAGCCTCACTAATGCCAGGCGGGGAGAAGGAGCCGTGTCCAGGAAGCCCCCAGTGTCACTTTGTTCCTCTCAGTCAGTGAATAGAGCAGACCCATGGGCGCACCAGCTCTGTCACTATTGCAAGGAGGCACACGGCCTCTCTTCCGGCAGCCCCAGTCCAGCTCTTGGCCTCCAGCCCAGCTGCTCCTCTGCCCCAGGCTGGCCCAGGTACCAGGGCACAAGATCCGCCTGTCACTCAGACCCACAAGGAACAGTCACAAGTTGTCTCTAGCTGCATTCTTTTGTGGCCACTAGAGGGCCCCCTCCATCCTCTCCAGAATTTTCTGTGGGGAACCTGAAATTCCTGAGACCTCGCCAGGTTGCTCTGGATTCTAGGAAGGCTGAAAGGGAGAAGGTGGTGCAGCACCTTCAGCCCGTCCCTGGCTTGGCACAGAGCCAGTGACCGTGAGACTCACCTGGCTCAACACACGGAGCTGCTTCCTCGGCCCCTACCCCTGCCATCTTAGAGGAAGTAAGGTCAAGGCACTGATACGGCTCCTCCCTTCAAGGTGGACTTTACCCTTGTCCCCAGAGAAGAACTGCCAAGTCTCTCGGGCCCATCTCATTGTTTGGACTGCCCTCTTCCCCTTCCTGTCCTTTCC
>VMDO01010585.1:43413-71163 GCA_007922755.1 Pedetes capensis | reverse complement strand
CTAGAATACTCTGATAGTGCAGGCATCATTAAAAAGGAAAAGAAAAGGCTTGAGATGCTCATTAACTCTCTCTGTTTTCAGGAAGCAGGATTTTTGACCAAGTAGCTTAGAAGCCAGCGAAACAGGGATCAGTGATGGCAACCGTAGTGTATGGAATATGAAATGACAAACTTTACACAAATACACTGTTAGAAATTTACCAGTCCACACTGAAGATCTGAAGAGCTGCTCTTTGGAACGGTAGGACCACCTTTTCCAGTCACATAAGCCCTTGTAAAGCAACACAGTGTCCTGTGCTATATACCTGCTGGCTGGGTAGTTAAAGGATTTGTCATTAGCAGCTAACAAACTTATTCCACATATTCTTAAAGCCTTAATGGTGGGAAAAAAGGCAAGTGTCATTAGCGTGGAGGATCATACACTTCTCTGCACACAAACAAAAGAGGCTTCACTGGTATTTTAGAAGTCTCAGATGGCTCCCATTGCACTTCAAAACTCAATTGAGATGAAAGCCTTTCTCCATTGTAGCAGCTAGCAAGCGCTCTCTCATGATTTCCTCAGAAGAATATTCAGGCAACTTAAGATAATGCACACATGTATTGACTGATGGATAACTAGCATCAGTAGCATCAACCTACAGAAAGAAAATGAAAATAAAAGAAGACCATGAGTTTATATTTTTCTTTCTTTTTTTTTTTTTTTTTGTGGTACTGGGGGTTGATCCCGGGGCCTCACACCTGCATGCTTTGCAAGTGCTGGACCACTGAGCTACACCCCCAGCCCTTTTTTTCCCTTACTTTCTGAGACAGGGTCTCGCTAAGTTACGCAGACTTCCTCTGGTCTCGAACTTACGAACCTCCTGGCTCCGCCTCCCAAGCCGCTGGGATTACAGGCGTGCGCCACCATGCCCAGCTTATATTTTTTGTCTTTCAATCCTAAAGTAATGACATTCTACTTGGACTCCCTACTAGCTAGTTTGTACCTTGCGTACGACTGTGAGCCTGGGGTGCAGGTTAGCCAGTCCACCTGGGGGCAGAGTTGAACAACCAGTGGTAAACTGTAGGAATGCTTTCCTTTCATCTGAAGACATGCCACATAAAACCCTCACGAACCTCAGGAAACCAGGGCTAAAAGAACAAAAGAATAGTTATGTTGATTTGGCAGCAGATGTAAAAGAAAAACACTATAATTGCTTTGTAAGCCAGCAACAACTCTCCCCAAGAAATAACATCTACGTGTCTGAATAACGAGACTCTCTAGAGACTACTGAGCCAGTAGGCAATAGCCTGACACAAGCTACTTTTAAAACCCCACAGATTGTCTTGCACTTCCAAATACCAAAGGAAGATCAAAATGCAACAAAGCTAGCAAATCAGAAAAGCTCAAGATGCACTTGTATAATTAATCCAAAAAAGGCTAACTTTATCAAAACAGACAAAATAATCCATTTTCATTCCAGTAAAATTATGGGTCTCCTTGTGATAAATGTGTATAATCCAATACTACCTAACAATGAAATGAACTACCACTATATGCCAAAACATTTATAAATTTTAACCATATTGTTAAAACACACCAGACCATAAACCAGGCATGGTGATGCATGCATGCCAGTACTCCCAGTGACTTAGGAGGCAGAGGCAGGAGGATTGTAAGTTTTGAGGCCAGAGGCAACCTGTGTAATTTAGCAAGACCCTGTTTCAACATAAAATATAAAAAAGGGTCTGGGGGTACAGTTCAGTGGTAGAGTGTGAAGCCCTGGGTTCAACCCACCAGTACTGAAAAACAATAAAAAGAACAACACCAGACCATAAAGAGTACAGATCATGATTTCACTTACTAAAATTCAAAAGCAAATAAAATTACTCAATGGAGAGTGACTTAATTACTATCAAAGAACATGGTAGAAGCAAGTGCCATGGCACGTGCCTATAATCCAATGACTTGTAAGGCTGAGGCAGGAGGATTGCAAGTTGAAGGCCAGAGGCAATCTGAACAATTTAACAAGATGCTGTCTTAAAACAAAAAATATGAAAGGGGATAAGGATGCAGCTCAGTGGTAGAGCATTTGCTTAGCATGCTCAAAGCCCTGGGCTCAACCCTCCAGTACCTTGAAAGAAAAAAAGAAATAAAAAGAATATGGTGGGGCCGGGTGCAGTGGTGCACGCCTGTAATCCCAGCGGCTTGGGAGGTGGAGGCGGGAGGATCGCAAGTTTGAGACCAGAGGCAGTCTGCGTAACTTAGCGAGACCCTGTCTCAAAAACTAAAAAAATGGACTGAGGGTGCAGCTCAGCGGTCCAGCGCTTGCAGAGCATGCAGGCGCGAGGCCCTGGGTTCAACCCCCAGTACCACAAAAAAAAGAAAAAAAAGAAAAAAAAAAAGAATATGGTGGGAAAGGAGACTTTTCCAAGTTCTCTTTTATTCTGGGTACCAATTATATAGGGTATGCTCATTTTGTGAGAATTCCCTAAAGTGTATATGCAGTGTATGTACTTCTCTGTCACACTTCAATAAAAACTTTACTTTAGCATATATGCAATTTAGCATAAGGGCTTACAATTTACCCAATATTTTTAAATGATGAACATTAAAAATACCATGGGAATGGGAATTTTAACATCAGCTATAATTCAATTATCTTCTTATGTACTGTCAAAGTTTTATCACTGTATATGCATCTTGACACTTTCACTGCATTCTCATTTGTTTTATGAATATAATTCACTGATTTATAGTTCTTTAGAGAATCTGTCATTTGGTTTTTGGATATAAACAATTTTGTACACCTTAGAAATTATCAACACATACCTGTCACGAGTATAGCCCAGTTTAGGTTCAGTGTAATTGATAATATCCTCTGCTGACCAAGAAGGTGATTGGTTTCCACAGAGAATCATCTGGACTTCTTCATGGCTGAAGGAACTTAATTTCTCCATTGGAAAAACTTTATTAAACCCATCTACATTATACATATAGCAAAAAGACAAAAAACAAAACATAAAACTCAGTTTCTAAGTTATGAATCCAAAATGCCAAATTTCAAATCAAACTACCCATTACTGACTAAATGGACAGAAGATGGGGAAAAAAACCTCATGAACATATGAGTAAACAAATATAAATTAAGTTAGCTTAAAAAACTGTTAAAGAGTTTTAAGTATAGAAATCTCTGTTTAAGGGCTGGGGGTACAGCTGAGTGATAAAGCACTTGCCTAGCTTATGCAAGTCCCTGGTTTCAATCCCCACCATTACAAAAAAAAGAGAGTGCTGTGCTTAGTATCACAAATATGAACAGACAAAGAGTGAATACACTCTCTGGTCAACAGCCAAATTCTTATAACTACCCAATCCTGAGCTCATCAGCTTTTTGTCACACAAAGCAGCCAAAATTGTGTTCATGTTTTCAAAAGTGACTTACAGTCTAATACAATTTTCTTTCATCTTCACCTAGAGAATTTTCATGGTTTAATTCACCCTTATCATGTAAGACAGAATGTATACAACCTTGTTTCCACTTACAAGTGAAGAAATGAGGGCCCAAAATGGATCCCCATTACCCCAGAGGAACAAGCTGATGGTGTGTTACAGCTTGAGAATGTTCCAACCTGTTCTGAATACTCTACCTGGAGAACAGGAAACTAGGGGGCAATCTTAGTCATTACCAACAGTCTTGAACTTAATTTCAACTGTCTCAAAATCAAAAGGAAGGGATTAATATCCTTTAAAATTACCTCTAAAGGCTTCCATCTGTTTCTGAATACCTGTATGCATACAAAAGTCAAACATCAAATCCACATATTCTTCTGCATTATCCATTGTTATCATCTGCAAAGGAAAATTTGCCAGTATCATTAATGTCTAGGACTATTTCAGTACCACTTAGTACAACTGACGTTGTAGAACCGACTTGGTTAACGTGATGTTTCAGAGCTTAACAACTGTGTTGTTGTTGTTGTTAGGTGCCATCAAGTCGGTGTCCGACTCATAGCAACCCTATGTACAACAGACGAAACACTATGTCAGTGCTTCTCTGCTATTCATAGGGTTTTCAGTGGCTGAGAGGTTTTTAGGAGTGGGTTGTCAGGTCCTTCTCCCAAGCCTATAGCACCTGGTGTTCCCAGGCGGTCTCCCATCCAAGTATTAACCAGGCCCAACCTTGCTTAGCTTCTGAGACCTGATGGGATCGGATGCCACAGTGGTATGGCTGCAGGCTTAACAACTGTATTAAGAGCAAAATCTTTACCTCATCTTCACCACTTGGCTTCAGATCCACAGCTGTAAAACCATATATTCTTGAGGATGGGCAAAACTGGAAATTTAAACTGAGAGGACAAAAAGACTAGATTAACTGATGATCGGCAACTACTGGTTTTTAAATTTTATAACACTGTCATCCAAACCATAAATGTCCCCATCCTCTATCAACAAAATCAATACACTAGCTTAGATATAAATGTAAGACCTAAGTATTATTATTGTTATTGTTATTGTTATTGTTATTATTATTATTATTATTGTATTATTTTGGTACTAAGGGGTTGAACCCAGGGCCTCGCACATGCTAGGCAAGGTGCTCTCCCACTAAGTTGTACCCACAGCTCCTTTTTTACTTTTTATTTTGAGACAGAGTCTCACTGAGTTGCATAGACTGCTTCTAGACATGAGACCTAATTTTTATTACTTACTTATTTGCAGGGCTAGAGATCAAACCTAGGACCTTATACCTGAGGCTACATTTTTACTTTTTTATTTATATTTATTTTATTTATTTATTTTTGTGGTACTGGGGGCTGAACTCAGGGCCCCGTGCATACTTTACAAGTGCTCTGCCACTAGGCTGCACCCCCAGCTCCTTGTTTACATTTAATCTTGAGTTAGGGTCTCACTGAGTTCATACAGTCTGCCTCTGGCCTCTAATCTGCAATCCTCCTGCCTCCTCCTCCTGAGTTGCTGGGATTATAGGCATGCACCACTGCTAAATTTTTAAATACAAAACCCTCTACACAAAAACTACTGAGCTAAGTGGGGCGTGGTGGCATACGCCAGAAATCCCAGCGGCTTGGGAGGCAGAGGCAGGAGGATCACAAGTTCAAGACCAGAGACAGTCTGCAAAACTTAGCGAGACCCTGTCTCAAAAAGTAAAAAAATGGGCTAAGGGTGTAAGCTCAGTGGTCCAGCATTTGTAAAGCATGCAAGCTCAAGGCCCTGGGTTCAACCCCCAGTACCGCAAACAAACAAACAAGCAAAAAAAAAAAAAAAAACCACTACTGAGTTATCCGGATATGGGTATGGGATTCAGCCCCCCACAAGTACTGGGGGGGAAAAAAAAGAGTTCTATAATAAATTATAGTGGAAACATGTTTGTAAGCCTTTTATCAGGAAGAACATGATTTGCTAAAGTTATTCACACTATACTATATGTATATTTACATTTATACATGCATAAACACGAATATATTTATTTCCCTATATATGGAAAAAATCAGTTCTTAAATATATAGTTATGTATCCCTTAATTATGGAGATACATTCTTAGAAATGTGTCATTAGGCACTTTTTTTGTTGTACAAACAGAATATACTTATATAAACCTACATTATAAACCTACATGGTATGGCTTACCACACAACTAGGCTATGTGGTACCGCCTATTGCTCCTAGGCTACAAACCTGTACAGCATATTTACTATACTGAGCACTGCAGCAACACAGTGGTAAGTTTTTGTGTATCTAGACATAAGTAAACAGAAAAGGTACAGCGAAAATACCAGGTAATAAATTTTTAGCTCCATTATAATTTTATGGGACCATCTTCTTTTTTTTTTTTTTTTTTTTTTGCAGCACTGTTGGGCTGAACGCAGGGCCTCATGCATACTTTCCAAGTGCTTTTCACTAAGCTACACCCCCTCAGCTCCTTTTTAAAATTTATCTTGAGACAAGGTCTCACTTTGTTATGCAGGGCTGCCTCGGGCTTTGAATTTGTGATCCTCCTGCCTCCACTTCCCTAGTATAGGCATGCACCATGGAGCCTAGTGGGAACACCCTTGTATATACTGTCAATACTGTCATGCAGCACATAACTGTAACCATTTATCAAACCCAACTTCCCAGTAGTATCAACAAACATTAAAAAGGAAATATCAAAGCCCTATAGCCAACTCAAAAACATAGGAGAATGTACTTAGAGGTATGATCATTTTTTCTATAAATTTTGTTAAAAGAACTATAGCATCGGAGTTAGTTGATACAACCATTGAGGATAAAGACTTACATATCAATCAACCACTTTTGAGCTTTCATAAAATATATTAGTTGATGGCCGGGCATGGTAGCGCACGCCTGTAATCCCAGCGGCTCAGGAGGCAGAGGCGGGAGGATCGCAAGTTCAAGACCAGAGGCAGTCTGTGTAATTTAGCAAGACCCTGTCTCAAAAGTAAAAAAAATGGGCTGAGGTGCAGCTCAGTGGTCCAGGACTTGCAGAGCATGCAGGCACGAAGCCCTGGGTTCAACCCCCAGTACGGGGGGTGGGGGGAATATATATATATGTATATATATGTTAGTTGATGGATCTGTCAAAATATTATTGGCTTTGGGGTTCTAACACAAAGAATTGAATTTATCACATTTGAAAATTGAGATAATCTTCAGAGGTCTGATAATTAGTAAGCTATTTCTGGTATTCTGGTATTATCTTTATAATATTAATAAATGAAAGGGCCAAGTCAGGCATGTCCAACCTGTAGCCCAGAGGCCGCATGTGACCCAGGACACCTAGTAATGTAACCCCCCAAAATCTTTTAGCACCATATGTTTTTTAGCATTTATTTCCTTCATGACTGTCTTTATTGCATTTATGTACTAAATATATAATTTATGTGCAGTCTAAGACAATTCCTCATTGCTCAACATGGCCAAAAGGTTGAGCACCCCTGGTTCAACTGGGTAATCAGTATTTCCTATATCCTATAGAGTATTACTGTTTTGACAGGCTGTTTACTCATATACTACCAATCAGTGGAGACAGAGAAACAGAAACTTTCAAACTTTATCAATGATTAGGCTGAAGAACAGATATAAAGCTTACCCTAAATCCTCTATGCTGAGTGGAGGCCCAGAACCTGATGGATTCTTCAGCACTAGTTCTTGTAATTTTGTGTTCTTCTCATCTTCAGAAATACCTTTGTTGCTTAAAATTTGGCGCCTCTTGATAGCAAGGTCTTTAATTTCTTTTAAAAATCTGGCTCTGTGTGGGTTTATTAGTTCAAAGTCTTCCCAAGTTAAAATTCCATTAAACCAAGCTGGAGGTTTAGGCTTAGGGGGATCAAGGATAAATTCTGATTTTGAATCTTCTTCAAAGCTTCCTACTGAGAGTGAATCATGACCTTCTTCTGTAGAAGCTTCAGACTGACTTTCAGTACAATGTAAGTCTCTGTCACCCCGTGATTCATAAATAAGTTTACTCATATTGCTTTTAATGTCACCCATACACATAAGTTTAAAGAAAGGTTTAGAAATAGGTAAGTCCACAAGTCTATTGTCTTGAATACATTTGGCCAAGAAAATTCCAAGGAAATGGAAAAGTTTTGTGATCCTTTCAAGTTCATCACTATCTTGTGGAAATGGTGCTGTGAACAATCCACATGATCTCTGTACATAGTATCCAGGAGGTTTCAAACCACCTCCAAGATCAACCTAGTTTTTAAAAAGGGAAATGGAAATAAAATTAAACAAAAGGCAACAGTAACTAAGTCTATTATTATTATCTTATTAGAGAAAAAACCCATAATCATTAAACATCTTCATGAATTTTGCTATTTAAGGTATCTACATATTAAATAGCTTTTAGTGACTAAATCCTTTAGAAATATTTTAGCAATGCCAAGATTACTCAATAATAAAAGGAGAATCAGAACACTTGGGTTATTTTCTGAAAGCATAACCTACTTTTAACATCTTCCAAAAGCAGAGTCACAATTCAAATCATAAAATGGAAATAAGTCTTACATGACGAGATTCATCATCTGGAAAGTTATCATCACAAAGCCAAGCTCCCAAGTCAGTCCTCTGGAATTCTGCTGCCACAAGAGCATAAAACTCTAATGTGGGTCCCAAGCCAGTTCCTTCTTCTCCTAAAAATTCAACCTAAAATAAAACATGATGGATAAAATAAGAAATAATAAAATAAGAAAATGATGGATAAAAGTGAACTTGAGTGTTTTTTAAATGACTCAATTTTTGCCAAAATCTGTCACATCAGATCTAGTTGTATGCCTTTTTTCATGACAGCAGTATACTATGAGCTAATTGGAATTTTATTCTAGTTTTTCTAAAGAGAAGAATACCATTTTTCTACACTGTTATATCATTAAGCACTGTACTGAGCACTGATCATACATTTGTTCATTCTTACAACTCTGCAGAACAATTATCTCATTTTTACATCAAAAGAAACCAAATCTCAGAGATTAAATCATTTGCTTGAGGAAATAATGGTGTACAATGTTTTTACTTCTGTTTTTGTGATGCCAAAGACTAAACTCTTCCACTTATTTATAACTTTAAGCAGTCACTTTAAAGGTTTTTACCGACTCTACATTGTCCAAAATTGATTTGAAGTTTCTTATAAAAATGTACTGCATATGATAAAAGAATAAAAGTGAGAATTATATAGAAGAATATAGGAGGAGGTAGAATATAGGAAAGAGAAATATACATAGGAGGAATAAGATAAAGGCAAAGAAAGTTTGTATATGAAGAGAAAGCTATAAAGCCTTGTACATCTTTCTAGAAATGTATATCTGTCACAATCAGTTTGTGATCCAAAAGATTAAACCAACTGGTTCATATCTGTGATGAGAGGTATTTCCATGGTTCCTCAAATAAGGAACATTGTGTAGATGGGATAAAATCAACAATGTCCACAATACCATCTCTACAGTAAATATATTGGATTTCATATTGCCATTTGCTATAACATCTCTCAACACAGACTAATGATATGCATAATTTAGGTGAAAAAATATTGCAAAACAATGTGTCCCCAAAAATGCATATTATCTAAAAGCACAGCTTATTATGAGGGTAAAATTTAAACTATCAAAAATAATCTTTTATGAGTACTATCATTCAGTCCAACTTTGTTAAGAAATGGATCCTACCCAAACAGACTTTCACATGCAAGAGTGAAGAAATTCTTCACTTTTCACTAAGCACACAAGATCTTGACTCCTGAGAAGGTGAGCCAGCATCCTCTAATAAAAGAGGCTCTGCCAGAAAAGGCTTCTGTATAGATAACACAGAAATTCCTCTTTACATTTTTCTTAGTTTTTATGCTATTGAAGATAACAGATTGGCTGGCTCCCTTCTCCTTGAAAGAATCTTAGTTTGAGTTGGTTGTGACAGCACACACCTGTAATCTCAGCACTCAGGAGGCTGACACAGGAGAATCAAAGTTTGAGGCTGGCCTGAGCACTACAGGAAGTTCCAGGCCAGCCTATATAACAAGACCTTTTCTCAAAACACCAAAGGAAAAAAAGAAAGAAAGAAAGAAAGAAAGAAAGAAAGAACGAACGAACGAACGAACAAACATACGTTATTACCTCAAGAACTGATTTACGATCTGCATGTATTTGCATGACATTCTCAGCCCATTCCATCAGTGATTCGCCACGGGGAACTTTGACTCTTTCATGCTTCAGACGACCAACTCTAAATTCTCCAGGATCATCACGCCTTACACTGCTTGTGGTCCTTGTTCGTTCCACAGTAGCTTCCCGTCGGTTTTGTAACCACACTATTGCTCTGAAATAGAAAAATATCTATATAGTAGGAGCATACTTTAATAGCGAGATGTACTTGTAAACAAACCAAAGAATACAAAAATTTGAGGAATTTTATTTTTTATTTTTATTTTTATTTTATTTTATTGGGTTTTTTTGAGACAGGTTCTCACACTGTCGCCCAGGCTGAGCTTGGATTTATGATTCTCATGCTTTGACCTGGTGAGTGCTGGGATTACAGGTGTGTGCCACCACACTCAGCTGGAATTTTAAGAACTAAGAAAGTACTGGTCATGTATTTTCCCTTCACACCAGTCTTTATATTAGCAACTAAATAAAAATAAAGGTCTATGGTCCAAACACCACAAAATACATAAATATATAAATGAAGAGTTTCTCAGATAAACTAAGAAATAGTTATGTTGTTGTTATTACTAGGAAAGAAACTGAAAACCACTATCAAAATGGTTATTATAATTTTAAAACATTTTCTTTTAAACACAACAAATCCATCTCAGGTGGGAAAAAGAATAACTAGGAATAAGAAGATGAAGGTTCTAGTCTCATGTTCTCATAAAATAGAAATCATAACCAATGTTATTTAACAGGCCTATATAGTTCCATGTGTACAAACACTTTGTAAATGGTATTAAAAGGGAGAAAAATATAACTTAGGGAAGAAAATAGCTACATTTTAAACTATAATTTTAGGTCTGCTTTGACAGAGTAGTGAAGGTACAAAGTCATTAAACAAAATACTTATTAAACACGTACAACGAGCTAGGTACTTCAACTCTTTTAGGTACTTCAACTAGGGCAGTGAACAAAACAGCTAGAAATTCTTGCCTTTGTGAAAGTTTTCTCTAGTGAAGGCAGACAGAGATACAGAATTAAGTGAAATATCCAGTATATTAGATGGTGGCAAGAAAAAAAATGATGGGCAAAAGGAAGATACATTTAAATATTATCAAAGCAAAGGCTGTGGATGTAGCTCAGTGGCAGAGCTCTTATTTACCATGTATGGGGCCCTGGATTTAACCTCCAGCACTGGAGTTAAAAAAAGGAAAAAAGAAAAGAAAAGCTGTTTACAAACATTAGTTTGATATCACTGGGAATTTTAATAACTAATAGTTGATGTAAATTACTAAAGAACTCTACAGAAAATATTAACTGATGGAAACACTGGATGTAATCCACACTATTCCAACAAACCAAATATCCAAATGGAAATGAAAATTTTTTTAAACACTGAGAACTCTTTATAAGAACACAAGATAATATATTCCCTCCATCAATATTTGTACATTTTGAACTTATATTTTAAAAACATAAAATGATGCACTTCCTACCTTGATGCACCAAATGCTGTACACGTGAAATAAAGCTGTCTAGTTTCAAATGGTATTAGAAAAGGACACTTGCTGGTTAGTTGTTCACACCAGTCTGGAAGAGCCCCACTTGCCAATGCCAACGGTTCCTGCAAATTAATACCAATGTCTTAGTACCAAAAGGCAATCTCAATTCTTAAATGGAATTAATAATGAATGCAAAAAAACATATGGCCTAAATTGTTAAGAGGGGAGAGAGATGGAAAAGGCATAAAAGGAAGGAAAAGGATCAATGCAATTTATTACCTCAATCTGTTGCAAAATTTTTGTTGTAATTTTTTTGCTAGTAAATTCGTCTGGTGGAAAAGTAAACTGAGGCTGCTCATCACCATCTGTAAAATTAACATAATTAATAACAACATAAACTGACTTGCTTTTAAAGTGCTACAGAAATAAAACAAGGTTTCATCCAGACCTTCTTGGGATATTCTTGAATAAGGGTCACTTGCAACTATGTACAGAATACGCAGAAGCTGAAGGACGTCTTCCACCCCACAGGAGTTCTGCCCATTGCCTGCTTTGGCCTGAGGTTGTTCCTTTGTCAAATTAAGAATATCGCTACTTTGAAGAGTAGAAATGGCCCCATGATTTAATCCAGACTTTGTTCCATGCTCACAAAAATCCTAAAGAAACAGAAAAACTAGCCATTAATCACATTTTAAGAAAAGCAATGTATCGTTCTGCTACCACTTGGAAATGGTTGAAATTTTTCAAAGATATGTTCTTTTTAAGCAAAACATTATAGCTATCACACAATACAAAAATCCATTAATTCTAAACTATTTTTGTTGTTAGGTGCCATCAAGTCGAGTCTAAACTATCAAGACTACCAAATAAAATATAACCAGTGCTGGGCATGGTGGCATATGCCTGTAATTCCAGCACTTGGGCGGTGGAAACAGGAAGACCATGAGTTAGAGGCTAGCCTGGTCTACAGGATGAATTCTTTAAAAAAAAGAAAAAGAAAAAAAAGAAAGTGTACTCAGATCCAATGTCACAAGCCATATTAAAATTGCAGCACTGGATACATTAACTATGTTAATTTAAAGTCACTTTTTAATGTGGGCATGTGTCCCAATTAACCTCTCTTCCTTAAGATTTTTCAATTTTTATATCTTGCAGTACTAGGGTTTAAGGTTTGAATCCAGGGCCTTGCACATACTAGCAAGCGCTCCACCACTGAGCTACATCTCCAGACTATTAGGAAGCTTTTAAAGCTGCAAAACAAGCACAAAGCCATTCCCAATCAAATAGTGTTTTGATGCCAATATATACCTTATATGCAGCTATGAGCTGAGAACAATTTCTGTTTTTTCTAATACTTTTATTAGTGCCAGTTAATTTCCAGTGGCGCAGGAAAGCGGCGTCTGCATTCTTCTGCAGGTAGGTTATCAAGTCATTCTTTGGTAACTCATCAGTGCCAAGGTACTGTTCCACATGCTCTATAGACCAGCAACCCTACAACAGGAAAAACCAAATGTTGGCCTTTCCCAATTATAAAGTCTATAATATTTCACATGCATCATATGAAGTAGCTTTAAGATCATGCACTTAATCTAAAGAATTTCATGTTAGTTTTTCCTCAAATGATCACCTGCAATTCAGGGTTTTTTTCTTTCTTCTTCTTCTTCTTCTTCTTCTTTTTTTTAAATAATAAATAGCAAGAATAATACCCATTTTCTAAAAGTAACTTACCATTTTTCCGTTTTCCTTTTCCTTGTCAGAATCCTTCATTTCTCTGTACATGATTCTAAACATGAAGATATTATTCAAGTTAATCATAAACCAAATGATTTGTGGTTATTTCCAGTAAGACTTTTAATTTGTGTGTGTCTGTGTGTATGTATGTATGTATGTGTATATGTGATATAATTCACTACATGTTTACATTAAACATTGACCTGAGCTGGGTGCCGTGCCACACCTGTGATCCCATAAATTCAGGGGGTAAGCAGGAGGATCTTGAGTTTAAGGCCAGAGGCAGCCCATACAACTTAGACTCTGTGTCAATTTTTTTTTTAAAAAGGAGGGACTGGGGGTTGCAGCTCAGTGGTGGAGCACTTGCCTAATGTGCATGAGGCCCTGGGTTCAACATCCCCAGTACTCGGGGAGGGAGGGGGAGGCAGGGGCAGGGAATTGGATCTCAAGGGAAAAAAAACTTTTTTTTTTTCTTTTCAATACTGCTGACTGAACCAAGGGACTTGCTCATGCTAGGCAAGAGCTCTACTAGAGTTACATCCCCAGTCCTTGGTCTTGTGAGATAGGGTCTCACTATATAGCTCAGGCTGGCCTTGAACTCATTATGTAGTCCAAGTTGGCCTCAAACTCCCTGCTTCTGCCTCTCAAGTGCTAGGATTATAAGCAAATGCCACCACACCTGGGCCAAAAATTTGTTTTTTAAAGTATTAATTTGTTAAACATAAGGGAAAGTAGCAGAAATATTCTTGAGAACTATGATTTATAAATTTAGTATTATTAAAAAGAAAACATACATCAAATCCAGAGCTTTTAAAAGTATGAATGCTCTATACAAAGTATTTTGAAATTTATATATTGTAAAAGTCAGATGGGATAAGAAATAGTTTTTCTGTGACTACACAGAAAGAAGGCAAGGAATAACAATTCTTATTGTTATTTATTTATTTATTTATTTATTTATTTTGGCGGTACTGGAGGTTGAACCCAGGCCCTCACACCTGCATCTTCTGCAAGTGCTGGTCCACTGAGCTGCACCCTCAGCCCATTTTTTACTTTTTGATACAGGGTCTCAATAAGTTAGGCAGACTGCCTCTGGTCTCGAACTTGCGATCCTCCTGCCTCCACCTCCCAAGCTGCTGGGATTACAGACGTGTGCCACCGCACACAGCTCAGGAGTAACAATTATTAGGAGCACTTATGTTGACATAAGGCATTCAAATCAATTTTTAAACTCCAATAAAAATTAAAGGGATACAGAATACTATTATTACTTTCTATCTCAAAAGGGCTTACATTATTTTTATTGGACGTTATTTAAGATTACCAATGTTAAAAGAACATAAGAAAACATACAAACAAAAATAAAATTACAATAAGTATGATAATAATACAATTTTCTGTTTATATTATGAAATTATAATTATTTTTATGTTGTTATTGTTAGGTGCCGTCGAGTCGTTTCTGACTCAAAGCGACTCTTAAAGGGTTTTCAATGGCTGATTGTTTTGGGATTTTTGCAGTGCTGGGAATCGAACTCTGGACCTCAGAGACTGCAGAGCGGCGCTCTACCAACTGAGCTAAATCCCAGCCCCATTATTTTTATGTTGTTGTTGTTGTTAGGTGCCATTGAGTTGGTATCCGACTCATAGCGACCCTCTGTACAACAGGGGAAACACTATTGTCAGTGCTTCTCTGCTGTTCATAGGGTTTTCAATGGCAGATTGACTTTTGGGAGGAGGTTGCCAGGTCCTTCTCCCAAGCCTACAGCTTCTGGTGTTCCCAAGCAGTCTCCTATCCAGGTACTAACCAGGCCCGACCCTGCGAGAGCTGACGGGATCGGATGCCACAGGGCTACAGCTGCAGGCATTATTTTTATAGGTAGTATTTATTGAGCACTTACTACATCCTAGGAAGTACTGAAAACATTTTACAGTATTAATTCAATGATTCCCCACATTTGATCTCATTTTATAAATTTGGAAAGTGAAGGGCAAAAATGTTTAATTTAAGCCAGGCATGGTGGCGCATGCCTGTAATCCCAGTGACTCGGGAGTCAGAGGCAGAAGGATCACAAGTTCAAGACCTGAGGCAGTCTGGGTAACTTAGTGAGACCCTGTCTCAAAAAAAAAAAAAAAAGGACTGAGGGTGCAGCTCAGTGGTCCAGCACTTGCAGAGCATGCAAGTATGAGGCCCTGAGTTCAAACCCCAGTACCACACACACACACACACACACACACACACACACACACACACACAGAGTTTTATTTGCACAATGTCATTGGTAATTATTGGTTGAATGAATGAACCGAGACAGAAGCAAGCTTAATTCACACATCCCAAAATTTAAAAAATGTTTAGTATTTTATATACAATTCCCATCAAAGAGTTCAAACAATACTCTTTTCAACAGTTATTACATAGAGTTAATCTAGTTTATTTCTAAAGGTCTTCCAGTTATAAAACTTAGTCATTCTACCTCTGGACTCAGAAATGTTATCTGTTCCTGCAAAGCAACAGAACAAGAACCAAATCTTTTCTGTTCCTATAGTCCAAAATATAGAAACACAATGCTTCTTGGCTCATATTTGATGACAATATCTACTTAAACATTTAAGTTAAAATGTCTTACGTGTAAGTTGGCTCCCAAATACGCCTGAGTTTATCTGATTTCACATTGCCATTACAGGACAACTGAAGCAATTTTTGTACATAATAAAAGATGGTTGATCTGAAATTGGTGAGTGGTAATTCAACCTCACGAGTTGTTCCAAGACCCGTTACTTTCAAAGTGAGGGCTAATCGAGGTGATGGAGTACATTCAACTTCTTCCAAGAGCTCTGAATGAGGTGTTCCTAAAAATGTGCAAGAATGTAAAAAAACAATCATATTAAAACAAGCATGCCAGAAAGAACCCTGCAATAGGAGAAAAGGTCACCTAAAATCCAAATCCTTTTACCATATATTAGCTAAATGTTGTCAGCTATTTCAGAGTCTCCTGGCTTCACCATTTCTGTTTTAATCTCAAGTGTTCACCCGCCCTGTCCCGTGTGTGTGTGTGTGTGCGCGCGCGCGCGCACTCGCGTTTGATACAGGGTCTCACTATGTAGCTCTCAGGCTGGTCTTGAACTTGGAATCCTCCTGCTTCAGGCTCCCACGTGCGGGGATTATAGGCACATGCCACTACACTTTGGTGGGATTTTGTTGTTGTTTTGTTTTTTGAGACAGAGTCCCACTGTGTAGCCCAGGCTGACCTAGAGCTCACTATATAGATCAGGCTTGCCTTGAACTCCACTCAATCATCCTGCCTCAGCTGTCTGAGTGCTGGGATTATAGGTGTACACCACCATACCTAGCTCTCTTTTTTTTTTTTTTTTAATATAAATAATTACAATAAGGTTATTCAAACAGTGTTAGAGCCTGGTGATGCAGACATATAAATCAGCACATAGGAGGCTGAGGCATGAAGATCATGAGTTCAAGGTCGGCCTATGTTATATAGCAAGACCTTATCTCAAAAATCAAGGAAACAGTCGATGGGCATGGTGGCACTATGCCTGTAATCCCAGCGGTTTCAGGAGGCGGAGGCAGGAGGATCGTAAATTTGAAACCAGAGGCAGTCTGCGTCACTTAGCGAGACCCTGTCTCAAAAAGTAAGAAAATGGGCTGGGGGTGCTCAGTGGTCCAACACTTGCAAAGCATGCAAGCACAAGGCCCTGGGTTCAACCCCCAGTACCGGGGAAAAAAAAAAAAAAAAAAAGTCCAGGTTTAGACAATTTAGGGGACTTGCCCATGCATTAATTTCCTATTGCTGCTCTAAAATATTACTACAAACTGGTTAAAAACAACCCAACTTTATTATCTCATAGTTCTAGAGGTTAGAAATCTAAAATGGATTTACAAGGCTTCATTCCTTCTGGTGGCTGTCAGAAAATCCATTTCTTTGACTTTTCTCATTTCTAGAGGCTGCCCAAATTCCTTCGTTCAAGGCCTCTCACCACTGACCTCAGCTTCCTTAGTCACACATACTCTAACCTCTCTGCTTCCCTCTTACAAGGATTTTTGATTATATTGGGCCCACCTGGTTTTTGCTCATCTGAAGATGCTTAACTTAATTACACTTCCAAAGTCTCTTTTATCATGTTGAGGTAGCATACACACAGGTTCCAAAAGTTAGGACCTAGACATCTTTATGGAGGGGCATTAGGATGCCTACAATACCCCATGAAAGAGTTTTAAGAGATAAAGTTGCCAACTGACTCCAGGGGCCAAAATTAAAACTAGACAGATTTTCAAAGTTAGTTGGTTATTTTTTTATTTTTTATTTTTTTTGGAATTTTGAGCCAGTAGAATTAAAAATTTTTACCATCTTTAGGTCAGCACAATGGCTTACGCCTATAATCCCAGCCACTAAGGAGGCAGAGGCAGAAGAATTTCAAGTTCAAGGCTAGAGGCAGCCTGTATAACTTAGCTAGGCTTTGTCTCAAAATAAAAAATAAAAATAAAAAATGGGCTGGGGGTGCAGCTCAGTAGTACTGTACTCGCAAGGTATGTGTGAGGCCCTGGGTTCAACCTCAAAGGACTGAAAAAAAAAAAAAAAAAACACCTTTAAAGGATGACTTGCTTTAAATATAACACAAAGCCAAGCATGATGGTACACATCTATAATCCCAGCACTTAGGAGGCTGAAGTAGGATAATGACTTTGAGGCCGGCTTGGACTACATAGCAAGACCCTGTCTCAAAAACACACACCCCCTACCCACCCCACACACAAATTACACAAATATAAAACACGTTTTTTTGCTTTGTTTGTTTGTTTGTTTGTTTGTTTTGCAGTACTCAGGAGTTGAACACAGGACTTCACATTCTTTGCAAGTGCTCTACCACTAAACTGCATCCCTAGCTCATTTTTTATTTTTTTTATCTCGAGATAGTCTCACTGTGCAGGCTGCCCCTGGCCTCGAACTTCAGATCCTCCTGCCTCCACCTCCCAAATCGCGGGGATTACAAGTGTTAGCCATCAGGCCTGGAGGTGTGGTATGTTGTGGTGGGGGTGGTGGTGGTGGTAGTGGTACTACGGAGTTGAGCTGATGGTCTCACACATGCTTTTGCAAGTGCTTTACTACTAAGTCACACCCCTAGTTCAATTTTTACTTTTTATCTTGAGACAGGGTCACACTAAGTTACCCAGGCTGCCTCTGGCCTCAAGCTTGTGATCATCTTCCTCTGCCTCTGAATCACTGGTATTAAAAGCATGAGCAACCACACTCAGCCTGTTTTTAAAATTTTTTAAATAATTTGTGTGTTGAGGATGTAGCTTAGTAGTGCAAACTTACGATGTGTGCAAGCTTAGGATGTGTGAGGCACTGGGTTCAATCTCGAGCACCACCACAAAAAAAAAAAAAAGTGATTTCCTCATGTAGAACATCTACTTTTTAAAGGATAGAAAGCTTTAAAATTTTTTACAACATGCAAGTACAACCACCACCTTACTTTTCAAACTGTGTATAACTATCTTATTTGATATTAGTTAAAATTTAATAACAAAACTACAATATATTGTACCTGGGGGTGGAATTTCTAGATCAGTTGTCTGTTGGACATTAGTACGACCAGGTCTAGGATCAAAGGCAGGAACCAAAGCAGAAAACTGTCGCTTTAACACATAATCATCATCCCACGTTCTCCGGCGTCCTCCTTTAGTTTCATACTCCTCTTCTTCCTATTTAAATAAAATTCCACATGCAGTTAAGACATGCCAGGATGAAAAGTCTTATTTCAAAAGTGATAACAAATAAGGTACATGTTACATAGTTCTTTAGAGCTGTTGTACTTCCTCATTTACCTGTATTATTTAAGCATGCAATGAGATAACATAAACATGCCCAGGCATAGATGTTGCCTAATGCTTTCAGCTTATTGTAGGGCACTGCCTAGAGAGGCAGTTCGCCCCAGGGCCTATCTAGGCTCCCTTGGAGGACTGAGGCTTATTCCCCAGGCAGTCACCTTTGCCCTACATCTGGGAACTCAGGGTCATTGAGCTCCCCAAGATGACACTGGCATCTACTCCCTTGCCTCCGGTACCTCGACACCGATTGGCTGTTTGCAAACCCCTGAACAGCTCCTGACTGGACTGTTCTGGAACTGCCCCTGATTGGCTACTTTTACAAAACCACATTTGAATATCTCCTCTGATTGGCTGAAACCTATATGGGGTGACTGCCTCTGCTTGGTCCCCAGCAAGCCCCAGAAGAGTATATAAGGGCGGTACACAGAACAGTCTGGGTCCATTCCATCCACTGGGACAGACAAAGAAGAAATAAAGAGCTGTTGGAGCAGAGCACTCGGAGTCTTCATTGGGAAGAAAAGAAGCAAGGAGCTGCCATGGGCAGAAGCCTCTGAGCCTGCCTTTCTCAAGGCTTCTCAGAGCAGCTGTGGGCATAAGCCTCCTTTCCGGCAGCGTGGCTCCTGGGTGCCCAGCTCCCCCTGACCAGAAGACGGATCTTTGGCTGCTGGTTCCCGCTCACGGCTGGAGCGAGTCCAGCGGCAGGGCGATGCCCCACAGCTTATCAAACAGAAGTTGTATCAGTAGTAGTTACACAAATCAATATGTGTGGTAATATGACAAAGAACTACACACAAACACTGTACCAATGTCAACTCCCTAGCTTTGATATTATACTATAATTTGGTAATATGAAGCCAACCATTGAGAGAAACTGGAGAAAAGGTACATAAGACAGTTTTGAAGTGTTTTTGCAACTTCCTAAGAACCTTTTATTATTCTAAGATAACTTTTTTTAAAAATGGAAATTTCACTTCACACTGAATTATTTACTCACAATAGAATGATTGGGAATTGCTTTAAATTACTACAGGATAAACAGATAAAGGTGTTGGTAAGAGTTAAAGTCAACTAGCATATACTTACACACGCATACCCTCACAGTTTGAATACTTAGTGGAAATTAACTTTTACAACAGATCAGACTGATATATAATAAAGCTCTGGAAGTTGGGCGCAGTGGCACACACCTGTAATCCCAGCGACTCGGCAGGCAGAGGCAGGAGGATCACAAGTTCAAGACCAGAGGCAGTCTGCATAATTTAGTGAGACTCTGTCTCAAAAAGTAAAAAAAAAAAAAAATGGGGTGGGGGTGCAGCTCATCAGTACAGCACTTGCAAAGCATGCAAGTGTGAGGCCCTGGGTTAAACCCCCTGTACTGCAAAAAAAAAAAAAAAAAAATCTCTGAAGTCAGAATGTCTAGGTTTGCATCCTGGACCCAAGACCACTAAGAATAATTTAGAAATCACCTTATCTGGCCAGGTACCATGGTGCATACCTATAATCCCAGCAACTTGGGAGCCTGAGGTAGGAGAATCATAGATTTCAGGCCAGAGGCAGCCTGTGAAACTTAGGGAGACCCTATCTCAGTATAAAAAATGAAAAAGGGCCTGGGGGGTGGCTCAGTTGTGGAACACTTGCCTAGTATGTATGAGATCCTGGATTCAACCCCCAGTTTGGGGAGGGGAGGGCCCTTTATTTGAAAATTGGGAGTTAATAATGCTCAAGAAGTTATTGAAAAGATTAAATAAACTAATGCACATAAAGTACTAAGAATTATGCCCAGCATTTAGTGACGAGTGTTACCTAATGAGGTTACTTCGCAACGTCTACCATTATTACTACAAGAATCACAAACCTTAGATAATACCTATTAATGATTTTAATATATGCTTGCTATTACACAAGGGCAAAGATGAAGGCATTTCAAGTTAGAAACTCATGCTTGCACTCTGGCAGAGCAATGGCTGTTCTTGTTACTAGGTGTCGTGAAGTTGGGTCTGACTCATAGTGACCCTATGTACATCAGAATAAAACACTCCCTGACACTGTGTCATGTCCAGCACTACGCCAGTGCTGCTTTGCTATTCATAGGGTTTTTGATGGCTGATTGTTTTGGGATTGCTTCAAGAGTGGATTGCCAACATCCTTCTCCCATTTTTGCAGTGCTAAGGATCGAACCCAGAGAGTGCAGAGTGGCACTCTACCAACTGAGCTAACAATTCCATTTAAAATATGGAACCTAAGCAGTCATGGATGTTTCTCTTTGAAACTGGTAGCTCCCTCCACTTGCCTGCCCTAATCCTTCTGCACATTATTCTAGGCATTTAGGCCCTTTGGTTGGTGCTTTCTTGTGAAATAAAAAATATACTGCAGGGAAGGTCAACATGAAGATATTACCTGCTCCCCAATAGGTCGGCTCCCTGCTCCAGCTGGGACTTGTGGTAGCTGCGAGGTAACAGCATGGTGTGTTACATCAGAGCGGGAGCCAGCTCGACGTTGCAGGGATGGACGTCTCAGAATCTGAAGTGAAAAAAATGCCAAGAGACACATGTCTAATTATTTGACCCATATATATATATATATATATATATATATCTCCCTACTATTTAACCTTGCCTGACAAAAAATCTTTTTCTTCATTAGCCATCTTTTTTGTGTGTGGGGGGGGGGGTACTAGGGGTTGAACCAGGGCCTCACACTTGCATGCTCTGCAAGTGCTGGACCACTGAGCTGCACCCTCAGTCCTTTTTTTTTTTTTTTTTTTTTTTTTTTTTTTTGAGACATGATCTCTCTAAGTTACGCAGACTGCCTATGGTCTCGAACTTTTGATCCTCCTGCCTCCGCCTCCCAAGCCACTGGGATTACAGGCATGCGCCACCGCACCTGGCTCTTCATTAGTCATCTTAAGGAAATTTATAAATTGTTTTAAATTTTATACTAATCTCCTGCATAAGAAATATGCTACTGCCAGGTGCGGTGGTGCACGCCTGTAATCCCAGCGCCTCGGGAGGCGGAGGCTGGAGGATCAAAAGTTCAGGACCAGAGGCAGTCTACATAACTTAGCAAGACCCTGTCTCAAAAAGTACAAAAAAAAAAAAAAAAAAAAAAAAAAGGCTGGGGTGCAGCTCAGTGGTCCAGCACTTGCAGAGCATGCAGGCACAAGACCCTGGGTTCAAACCCCGGTACCGCAAAAAAAAAAAAAAAAAAAAAAAAGTAATACGCTACTGTGTTCTCTTTTTGTTGTTGTTTTTGGTGGTACTGGAGAAAGAATTCAGGGCCTTACACATGGTAGGCAAGTGCTCTACCATTGAACAACATCTCTAGCTCTTCTTTTTAAATTTTATTTTGAGACGGCCTAGGCTAACCTGTCCAGGATGGTATTGAATTTTCAATCCTCTTGCCTCAGCCTCGTAAGTAGCTGGAATTATAGGCGTGCACCACTTCACTCAGCTGCCAATGTATTTTCTATTTTTTTTCCTTGTGGTTTTTTGAAGATAGGGTCTCCCAGTGTAGCCCTGGCTGGCCTCAACCTCACATCAATCCTCCTGTCTCAGCTTCTTAAGTGCTGGGATTACAGCCGTGCGCCAACTATTCCCAGCTTACAAATGTGCTTGCTTTTTTTCCTCTTCCTCCCTTCCTCCCTCCCTCCCTCCCTTCTTTCTTCCCTTCCTTCCTTTTTCTTTTTCAAGTACTGAGGGATTGAACTCAGCGCCTCACATGTGTCAGGCAAGTACTCCACCGCTGAGCCACACATAACCCAGGCCCATTTTTCACTTTTTATTTTGAAACTGGATCTCACCAACTTGTACAGGCTGCCTCTGCCCTTGAACTTAAGATCCTCTTGCCTCATCCTCCTAGGTCACTGGGATCATAGGTGTGCCCCATGGCAGTTTGCCGCTAATATGTTTTCTAAGTAATATATACTAAGCATTTTTTTGGATTTCTTCACTCCATTAAAACTCAACTTATCATTTTTTTTACATTTAATATTTTATGAGAAGAAATATAAGATATATAGGAAGTTACAATAAAGGATATTTGGAGGCATAACTTTCAACTAGAAGACAATCATCGTGGTTAAATTTTGAGAGTACTAGATCATATTACCTAAGCTTGGGTCCCCACTTTTCTACTTTGATAATATGGGCAAATTATTTTGCTGTGTTTCTACCTCATTTCTCCATGTTAGGACTGATGAGAAAATACACAGACACTGCTTATAAATCAGTAGGTACTAAAAAATCCTAAGTATAATTATTGTTGAAGAACCATGAAAGTCATAGGCTTTAAGATTGATTAGTGTACTTGTCTGTAATGTCACATACCTTCAAACCTATTAAAATATCAACATTTGCTTAAATTAACCACATTTTTCATACTAGTGCCAGATATACTACCTTCAAAGTTTAAGTACTTAGCTATCTGTCCCTGCTTTTTGACAGGGTATCTCTATATAGCGCCTGCAACCGTAGCCCTGTGGAATCCGATCCCATCAGATCTCGGAAGCTAAGCAGGGTCAGGCCTGGTTAGTACCTGGATAGGAGACCGCCTGGGAACACCAGGTGCTGTAGGCTTGGGAGAAGGACCTCGCAACCCCCTCCCAAAAGTCAATCTGCCATTGAAAACCCTATGAACAGCAGAGAAGCACTGACAATAGTGTTTCCCCTGTTGTACAGAGGGTTGCTATGAGTCGGATACCGACTCGACGGCACCTAACAACAGCAACAACTCTATATAGCATGGGCTGCCCTCAAATTTGAGATCCTTCTGCCTCAGCCTCCCAAGTGGACTGAATCAAGGCCTTACATGTGCTAAGCAAGCACTCTACCACCGAATTACACCCCCACCCCACCCACCGGCTCTTCAATTATTAATGTTCTATCTTAATGAAGAAAATGGGGGACTCTTCTCTACCATAACCTCCTCGTATTCTTGGTCCTCCTGATTGTCATCTTCATTCTCATCATCTTCTTCATCAGGCTCAGGCAAATCCTCATCATCATCTAGCTCAGCTAACAGAGTACTGGCACGGCAGCTATCAAGAAAATCTAGAAAACAAAACCAACAACCTTATTGTCAATACAAGAAAGCATAACAAAGCAATTTTGCATCTTGGGCTGTGCAAAAAGGGTAAAATTCCAAAGATTCAAGTATAAAAACCACTTAATGATACCATCTAACTATCTTCCATCACTACACATACAGGATGATTAACAACAGAAAATAGTCACAAGCACAGTAAAAACAACACAGAATAATGGATGACCATAAATGATACTTGAATCTATAAAATCATAACATAAAAAGGTCAACCTTGGGGGCTATGTTATAAAAGCAAAACAAAACAACAAAAATTATCATTCTCTGAATATCACAGCATGGTTCATTCCACCCATGAATATCTACTGAGGTTATACTATGTGGCAACAACTGTGCTAGTCACCAGGTGCATATCACTGTAAAGAAAGCTGACACAGTTTGAGTTCCTAAAGAGCCTATAAGAGACAGAGGCATTTAATAAGTAAGTGAACAACAAAAAAGTATAAGCTGTAAAAGATCTTATGAAGGAAAATTAAGTCAAATAGTGAGACAGGGACTTATACCTGTCTGGTTACTTAATGATGATGCCTAACTAAGAATAATACCTATTTGCTATGGAATAAGGTATATAGCATCTTTCATATTATCCATATAATCTGCCATATAAAGAAGTTTAATAATCTTGAATCACTTCAAATCTCCTTCCTTCTTAGGATTTGTCTCTCAAGGAAGATGGTCAAATTTACATTGTCTCACATAAAGACGCGAACAAGCTGTTTCTTCATAAGAAGTGAAAATAAAGAAGACAAATGAGATAAAAACAGATGTTTTAATAGAGCTGCAAGGGGAATAAAAGCTCCTAATATAATTTCAGAATTCAATAAAGGGTATATGCTATTATTCCTAAAAAACATCCAAATTATTTATACTTTATTTGGAAACTTACATCTACAGACTTTCTCCCCTGCAAGTCCTAGCTGTTGAACCTACAGCCTCGCACATGTAAGCCAAGTGCTGTACCAATGAGCTGTGTGCCCAGCACGTTTTATTTTTTAATTTTTTGAGACAGGGTGTCATTAAGTTGTACAGGTTACCTCTGGCCTTGATCCTGAGATCCTCCTGCCTTAACCAACCACAGCACCTGCCTTCATCTACAGACCTTTGAAACAAATATTTTTTAGTCCAATAATTTACAGAAGACTAAATATTACTGGCCTGCAGCCATACCACTATGATGTCTGATCCATCAGATCTCAGAAGCTAAGCAGGGTCAGGTGTGGTTAGTACTTGGATGGGAGACTACCTGGGAACACCAGGTGCTGTAGGTTTGGAAGAAAGACCCAGCAACCCATTCCCAAAAAACATTCGGCCATTGAAAACCCTATGAATAGCAGAGAAGCACTGACAATAGTGTTTCATCTGTTGTACATAGGGTCGCTATGAGTTAGATACTTACTCGACAGCACCTAACAACAAATACTACTGGGTGGCCAGTAGAAGAAAGAGACCTAATATTACATTTAATGAGTTTCTACGGTACACATCTTTTAACACTTAATGTTCTGAAATCAGAATGCACTTTACAATCACTGGCCAAGTCCGAACTAAACTGTCAATCTTTTTAGCTTTAGGGACATGAAAAATCATGTGTCTTAAAATCAATGGCATCTTAAATTTGAGAAAATGTATTACCTCTAACACATGAAGGACTATCTTTTTTATACAGTGGTTCTCATGTATATTATGTGATACACAAAACAATTCAATATTTGGTTTACCTTTCAAGGAACATATAATCTAACTTCATATACTGAAATTCTATCTCTGATATGTAACAATTCATTTACGTCACTTTTTCTTATATTTCCTTTTATTTTTACAGTACTAGCAGGTTGAATACAGGGCCTTGCACATACTTTGCAAGCACTCTACCACCGGGCTACACCTCCAACCCCTTTTTTTATTTTTTATTTTGAGTCAAGGTCTGGCTAAGTTATGCAAGCTTTGGCCTCAAACCTCTGATCCTTCTGCCACCACCTCCTGAGTCACTGGTATTACAGCCATGCACCACCAAGCCCTGTTTATATTCCCTTTTTTATCAGCATTTAAGAACATAAATGCCAGGTGAGGTGGCACACACCTGTAATCCCAGTGCCTTGGGAGAATGAGGAAGGAGAATTGGGAGTTAGAGTTTTGAGGCAGCCTCTATAACTTAGACCCTATCTTCAAGTAAAAAATAAAAATAGGGGTTGCCAGTACAGCTCAGTGATGGAGCATTTGCCTAGCATGTAGGAGGCCCTAGGTTCAACCCTGCAGTACCAACAAGAAAGAAAAGAACAGGAAAGAAAAGAGAGGGAGGGAGGGAGATAAAAAGTCAAAAAGCTCTGAGAACTACGTGTGTGGTGGCACCTATAATCTCAGCACTCAGGAGGCTGAGGCATAAGGATTTTGAGTTCAAGGCTAGCCTGGGATACAGAAGAGAGACCTTGTCTCAAACAAATAGAATCAAACCCTATGTCTCAAAATGCAATATAGTAAAAGTTTATACTGCATTTAGTTTGCACTGAATTAAGATATTATAAGTATTTTTGTGTGTGTGTGTGTATGGTACTTGGGTATTGAACCGAGGGCTTCACACATACTTTGAAATGATCTACCACTGGGCTGCACCCTCAGCCCATTTTTTCTTTCTTATTTTGAACCAAGTTCTCACTAAGTTATGCAAGGGTACCTCTGGCCTCAAACTCATGATCCTTTTGCCTCCATTTCCCAAGTCAATGGGATTACAGGCATGTACCACCATGCCCAGCCTAGAATATTGTAAGGATTGATGTTATTCTGATCCTTCACACTAGCAGGTTGTTTTTTTGTTGGTGGTGGTGTTTTTTTTTTTTTTTTTTTTTTTTTTTTTTTTTTTTTTTTTTTTTTTTTTTTTTTTTTTTTTTTTTTTTTTTTTTTTTTTTTTTTTTTTTTTTTTTTTTTTTTTTTTTTTTTTTTTTTTTTTTTTTTGGTGGTACTGGGCAGCTGAACCCATCACCTTGCACATATTTGCAAGTGCTCTACCACTGATCTGCAACCCCAGTCCCTTGTTTATTTTTTATTTTTTTTATTTTTTTATTTTATTATTTTTTTTTTTTTGCGGTACTAGGGATTGGACCCAGGGCCTCGCGCTTGCATACTCTGCAAGTGCTGGACCACTGAGCTGCACCCCCAGCCCATTTTTTACTTTTTGAGACAGGGTCTCGCTAAGTTACACAGACTGCCTCTGGTCTCGAACTTGCGATCCTCCCGCCTCCGCCTCCCAAGCCGCTGGGATTACAGGCGTGCGCCACCGCGCCCCACGCTTTATTTTTTATTTTGACACAAAGGTCTCACTAAATTATGCAGGATGCCTCTGGCCTTAAACCTGTGATCATCCTGCCATGGTGTGCCACCATGCCTGGCTTTCACATTAGCAGTCTCTTTAAGGAGTCCTCAGACTTTGTTATTGTTAGGTGCTGTCAAGTCAGGTCCAACTCATAGTGATTCTCCTAGGCTGATTGTTTCAGGATTGCTTTGGGAGTGGATTGCCATGTCCTCCTCCTGTTTTTGTGGTGCTGGGGATAGAACCCAGGTCCTCAGAGATTACAGAGCAGCACTCTAACAACTGAACTAAACTCCAGCCCCCTCAAACTTTAGGGGAACCAAAAAGGAAATTTGTATCACCTAATAATAATTTTAAAAGCTAACCAATCGCCTTAACTTTTTAATACTTTCTCCCACTAGCATACCAACAACCTTAAGCTTCATATGATCAAGAACCAGATCTTTTTTTTTTTTTTTTTTTTTTAATGGTACTGGGGTTTGAACCCAGGGTCTCAGTGCTTGCATGCTTTGCAAGTGCTGGACCACTGAGCTGCACCCCCAGCCCATATTTTTACTTTTGTGAGACAGGGTCTCAATAAATTACGCAGACTGCCTCTGGCCTCGAACTTGTGATCCTCCTGCCTCTACCCGCC